>VWZF01003853.1:1452459-1587578 GCA_013396755.1 Sclerurus mexicanus
GGCCCTGCCCTGCCCGGCCCTGCCCTGCCCGGCCGGACCGGCAGCAGCGCCGCGCTCGGAGGCGCCGCCCGGAGCCCCCGGCAGCGCCGCTGCCCGCAACAGGCTGCTCCTCGCCCGCAGCGCCAGCGCGTCCTGCCCGGGGAACAGGCGCTCGGGCTTTTTAGCGTAAAGGCCCCCACAAAGGACAGAAGTGTCACGAAGAATTGTATTGTTAGAGTAAAAAGAGTGCTGCTGTGTGTCCGCTGGGTGACCGCGGGGCTTGGGAGAGGCCCGCTCTGCCTGAGCAGCTCGGAATGACTGCGACTTCAGCACATACAACTTGCTCGGCTCCTGTGGGAGGTTACCAAAACCCTTCCTGAAAGAGCACATACACAGGTAGACTAGGGTAGATACAGAATTTCAGGGCAGATAATGTAACTATCATTCCCTAAACATTCACGTGGGAAAGCCGTATACATTTCCAAAGTTTGTAACATGCACTGGGAATGTTTCAGCGAGCTCGGGAGATACAATGGCAGGGATGGGAAGGTAGCATGTGGAGCAGTAATTGTAGCAGAAATATGTTTCAGGATGCTGACTTCTGTAAAAGCCAGAGATGGTAAGGATGGATATTTTATAACTATCGAATCCTTCTCACACTACCTCCTAGGCTTAGAAGAGCCTGCATATTGGTACTCTGTCATGTATTTGTTCACACTTGTCGTCTCTGGTTTGTTCCACAAGCTCTCTTCTTGGTTTTTGTTTTGTTTTGTTTTTTCCAGAACTAGTAAACAATCACAATTGTGCTTGTAAGGTCTCTGCAAGTTTCTCTTGGTTTTTCTCTTTTGACTTCATGTGTTAGGGGTCAGCTGTGTGCTAACATGGAGCTTGGGGCACAACCACTACAAGCATTGTCTGGGCGACCGAAAGAAGAATTATAATATTCTATGCCAATACAACTTTCCAGAGAGGCCTGGAAATGCAAAAATAATTAATACATCTGTTTTCCTTAAGGTTTCAGTTCCTAACTGACAATTCTAGAGATTACTTTAGAAATTGAATCACAAACAGATTGCCAGTGGTTGTCAAGTAAGGTTGCAGTCGCTAGCTCCTATCACTGGGATAGTTGCTGTATCTGCTAACAATTATATTGTCTTCAAATTTAGCTAAGGATTTGGATTCCATAAACCAAATTCCACCTATCAGAAATATTTTAAAAGTCTATGTATATGCAAAAGAGTCAAAACTGTGTGAAGATAAGGAAAGCAAGCCCCCATCCTGGAAATATTCAACATCAGGTTGAACAGGTCTGGTTGAAGAGGTTCAGGGGGTTTGGACTAGACGACCTTTAAAGGCCTCTTGCAACACAAATCCTTCTATGATTCTAAGTTGCATCAAGATGATCCAGAAACTAACACACAGCTTTCCAAATGATACATTTAACTGCATGTTGCCTTTGCTTGGAAGATCGCACCTAAAGAAAGATGCTAAAAGAAGATAAAATCATTCAGGGAGACATCTGAAAACTGGAAATCTTCTGATGGATCTTTCCTCTCTAGTAGGAAAATACTGTTTTGTAGACATAAATCTGACTACTAACTCACAAAATATTAAGTTACTTTCAATGTAAACAGTTCTTAGATACAATGTTGCAAACTGGAAAAAAAAATCAGGTCAAAATAAATGGGCTATTTCCTTAGTACACTTGTGTCAATTTCAACTGTACTTACTATGGTGTGAAATTAAATGCATTTCAAGTGATTGCTTAATGCAATCAGGAAACTACTGCTGTTTACTTGCTTTCAAACCCATGATATTCTGTGCTATAGGCATGTTATCTTACATCAAAGAAAATGACACAGTACTACACGTAGTGTCCACTGGAGATACCAGTGAATGAAATGTGATCAATTTGCACATATATTTTCAGTGGCATATGGGACATTTTTTCATTACTCTGGTTAGGAAATTAAGTATCTTAAACAATTTTAAGGTGGAGCATTCTAGTTTTAGTTGTTCAGTGTACATTTTCTAATGCTTAATCTCACAACTTAATGAATTGCTTTTACCTGGTACAGACTCAAAATCTGCTGGAGTCAGCTAATTTTTTTCCATTTGACAAGAAAGTTGTAGCACTTTTACATAGCAGGTGGAATCTCAGCAGGGCAACTCTTGTTTCCCTTTGATGAAACATCCTGCCACCTGTCTCAGAAGTTTCTCTGAGTAGCAACTTGAGTTAAAATAAAATGTAAAGGTATTTTAAGTTTTACCCCAAGTATACGAACACATACTGGAGTCCACATTTAAACCTCACTATAAACAAAATTCTACTTTTTTGAACTTTTTCAAACTTTTTCTTTCTCTATGCAATGTTAACTGTTTCCTGCTCTTGCCTATCTCTGAACCCCACAGCCATAAAGCAGTCTTAATGGATACCAACAGCTCCCCGCAAAAATACCTGGCTTCTTAAATCCTTATCCTTTTATATGAAATATAACTTCATCCCGGTTGTATGGTTGTCTCAAAAACTTTAGAAGCAGATTTAGCTATCATAGTAGTGAAAGTAAGCTTGAAAGTAAGAATCACCAGATCTGGAAAGCATGTTAAAAAATGCTTCTCAAATTAATTGGGGGGATTTTATTAAGCATCAGTTTTGGGGTTTGGTTACGTAAGGTTTTCTGAACATCTTTTGTTTATTACAGCATAACAGTACCTTGGAAACACTTTGCTTATAAAGACACTTGATTCCCCAGGTGATGCCGGAGTTAAACCACACTATGATCTAAATTCCTCCATATGCAGCTTGGTGCTGCAAACTGGCTTTACTTCACACCAACTATTCTATATTATCTGTTGCAGACCACTGTAAAATGGTAGAACTCAAGTACCACTAAATCTAAAATCAGAACAGGAGGAGGTTACAGGCATTTTTCTCTGTGCTGACCACAAAGAATAATAGTTTCTGGCATAATTTATCCAAGCTTTATTTCGTCATATGAAGCAGGAATAAGGCATGGGTAGAAATAGCTCAGTATATTTAAGAAACAAATTGTAAAATTACATTAGAAAAAAAATAATAATTGGAGAGGGAGGGTGCTAAGCTTTTGTCCCTCTTAAATAAAGACTGTATGTACTGGGGAGGAGAAAGAGCTGGAAAAGAATACAAATCTCTAAATCAGTTAATTTTTCCTCCATATAGAAGTCAACATGCTATGAGCACCCAGATACTTTACCAGTCAGGGAACTGCAGAAATGCAACCATAATATAAGAATTACAGAAAACCTATCACAAGGGCTAAAGGAAATTCAAGACGCAATCAGCAGGGAGATTACAGAAACTGTCAATGTTAAATGAAACTTTTTTTTTCAATGTCTAAGAATGTTACCAATCATTTAATACTAAATCAAATTCCTTAAATTCTAAAGAATGTTTTAAAGGGTCCATCAAATATTTCTTTTCTAGCCCTCAGTATTTTTCCTGCTTTTTCCAGTGGTTTGGAATCTAGTCTTGTACTTGTTAAGTCTCAGTTTCATGTAGAAAATAATTCCAAATAATTGAAAAAAAAATCCTAGCAATGTTATAAGAAACTTTTTAAAACATTTTAATTATGATTTACACCTGTGTCCATTAAAGGATATCAAGAAAACCTGTATTTATTCCTCCTTTTCCAAGAACTGTCAGCAGGTATAACCAGTTACTGTAAGTGCTGTACAAGGTAATGGTTCCTCCTCCATGGAGATCAAATCAAAACAAAACTTTTCTGAGTAGCCGAGATGTATCGCTGTTACAAGATGTGAGAGCGCTTGAGCACAACATACAGAAGTGGTTGCAGCTGCAGAGCAACTCAGCAAACTTTTCTGTCCCATTTATCAAAACACTTTCAGTTTCCAGCTTAAAGCAGGTGAAACAATAACAAATATTGCACAAGGACTGTTTATTTGTATCAAAAGCATTTGAATAAAGTGTTTCTATAAATCAGTGCAAACTTATTTTCTCTTGACACTTCCACTTTTACAATGCTTCACTTTGAATTCTGGCGGGAACTGATGTGGCATACCAGTTTGTTTCTGTTCAAACACTGGTTTTATTACAAGCAAAGGCTTCAAGGTCAAAAGGAACAAAGTGCAAACACTATTAAAATGGGCTGGGTAGGCTGTGTAATCAAAAAAAAAAAATCACATTATGGATGTTCAGTAAACATCAAAGATACCTGTAGATATGTGAAAAATATAGCTGCACAGCGGTGTGTCTTCTGGGGAATGAAGAAGGAATGGCTTTACTAGCACAACAGCAGCCTATGCATCTCTGCAGAAGAGAGACAGTGCTTTCATAATATTGGAAAGACAGTAATGGAAATGCAAAGACAAAAGGATCTTCTTCATGTATATGTTTGGGATTTTTTTAATTGAGCCACAAGTAGTATAGCTGTGTAAACACAGTCATTTGGCCCTGAGACAAGTAAGTAAAATACAAAATATCCAAAAATTGTGCCTTTGGATTATCCAAAACTAAGCACAGTAAAAGTTTCTTCAAGATTAAAATCCAACTATGCAGTTTGCATTACAAGCTGAACGAGCTGCAGTGTGGACACTGTCACCTAAAGATGAGCCAGCACTTCCCACTTTAAGATCCCATTTCAGTTGCTGACAGCAGGAGTACCTAATTTCATAAACTGTCAGCCATTTGAACCAGCATTTTCAAAGCTCCGTCCCTTTTCTTTCAAGTGCCTTAAGATTTGGAGTAAGAGTTTCAAATTTGTCAGGGTTGTGCTGGTGAAAACAGTGTGCCTTTAGCTTTTCCTCTAAAAATCTGCTGGTATTTAGCCAGACTATTTCTAAAAGGAGCAAGGAAAAGATAGGACTTTAAAAATCAGATTTTTCACACCCTCAGAACTGCCATATAAACAAATTGAATTTTGCAACTGTGTTTTCTAATTAGATTTCCCTAAGATGCTACATTTATTGGATATGGCCTAGTCTTTCAATGGGACTCAGTTTCTGAAACTCAGTTTCTGGTGTAGCTCTATATTGGAGAAAAAGAGACAGAAGGAAGTCCCCTCTCTCATGTTTCACATCATCTCCCTGCATCTCTTATTCCTGAAGAATCTAAGACATCTTTACAGACAGACAAACTCATCACTTCTTCCACTGTAAAATAGTAGAAGAGACAGCCTTTCTAGAGCTGAGCAATGAATACAAACCTCTAAATATGCTAATGTGGTATTACTAAGATGTTAATTGCCACAATATTTCAAGGTTTCCTTGCTCAGATTTATTTTCTAATAACTGAATGCATGGCACTCATAAGGGTGCTGGCAACTACCTTATTTGCATAGTACACTACAGCTGTATTAATTCTCTCTTCTGGACACTACTTCCCTCTATGAAGGAGAGGCACTTGTTCATCATCAACACATTTTTACATGACAGTTTCCTAGCTTTATTCAGCTCCTATTTCTACCACAAGAGAAAGTGGTAATTTTTATTGAATGCTTGACTGTGCAACAATGTTTCTTCAGAGCAGGTTTTTTTTTTTTTTGTTTGTATACACCCAAAGGGAAACAAATAAAGCTACTAAGTTGCCGCTGTTTTTGCCACCAGGTCAGTTTCTTGCTTTAAGATCTTGGCCCTTGAATTCGGGAGTCTTGCTGACTTGAAGTCATTTATCTTTGCAATGGACTGGGCATTAAAATTCTTACTTGCTAATTTTCTTCCTCTCTCAGATCAAGTTGCCTACCCCAACAGATTTGTGTAAATAAATTTATCAGTTGAAGTAGGATTTTCAATATTGTAATTTAACAATAGCACTATCAGATAATTTCTAGGTATTCATGGAGAACAAGAACTTATCTGAGAGTCCCATCTGTGTGCTCACAGGGGTGTGGTGGCTCCGTTCCCTTTCCAAACAATGAATTTCCTGTAAAGGTAAACTTACACTCAAGAACAGCCCGATCTGGTTTACAGCCTGAAATAGAAATGTGAACATTTTATCTGTGGCTTATAGAGAAAACACTACTGCCTTTTCAAATAATAACCCCAGCTGTCCTCTTTCTCAGCATTGCCTTTGCAAGAGGTTTATGCACACACTTTCAAAGAACGAGCAGCCAATAAAACATGTACTGGAGAAAGGCAGTCTGTAGCACTGGCCCAGCATGTCACATGAAACTCTGGTGAGTTCTGGACATAAATACTTCTGCAGAGTAAAACCACAAAAGACAAACACATTTTATTCGATTAAGCTTTTATTAGACTATTAGACTCAATTATTTTATTTTGCTTTTGACTAATCTACATGAACTTATTATTACATCAGTAGCTGCAACTGAAATAGTTCTCAAATATCCCAAGGGCATTTCATTGTTGTTGTGTCTATCAGTATTTGGTGCAAATCGAAAAACAACTAATAAGCAAGCAAAACCAATTTATCTGTGTCATTTACTTATCAACCCATTCTCAAGTCACATGTCCCACATGTAACTTGAGCGACCAGTTTTCCCTTCCATTAGCAAGCACATTAAGAAAAAGGATCTACCTCCTAGCAATACCAGATAAACTAGATACTGTACCCTACCTGGATATTTAAAAGTTATGTGCAGGGCCTTCAGTTGAATTTTTTTCCTGTTTCTAGCAGCATCAGCACAAAGCAAAGACTGTGGCTAACAAATAAGTATAAAGCATGACTTTGTATCTCATAAAATAAAATAAAACCCCACAGCTGTTAAGTATCTACCAGGAAATACAGCCTTCTCTTCTACCACCTCTTCTCCTGCAATTGAGGCAAAACATCTACTTGCACCTCTAGAAAAGGCTCTTACTACAGTGATAGATGTACTCAAGACTTCATTTCTAACTTATTAAACTACATTATCCTTGGGGAAAAAAAATCCTCCAGATGGTTAAAAACATACCAGGGGTTTTGCTGAGAAAGAAAGGCTGTAGGGAAAGAAGGGTTGTTGTGAGCAAGCCACTCTGGTATGCCCATCTGTGTTGTTTCTCAGCCACATGCCAGGGTTGTTTAAGGTTTTTCTTCTAACATCCAGCATTCCCACATGGTAGCAGCTCCCTTAGTGTCCCACTGTAACCAGAAAGCTGTCAGCTAGTGAAGAGAAACAAAGCTTTTATGGGTAATGCTCAGAGCCACTGCACTCTTACCAGGTTTCGAAACTGGCTATCTTATTTCTTAGTTTTGTTTGGATTCTTTCAATAATAAATTACTTCTAACTTTGAAGAAGAAAAATATATTTAGAAAAGCCAAAGTACTAAGACTTCTCTACTAATTTTGAAAAATGTTATGTTGCATAATGTGAAGGATTGAAACTGACTTTTATTGCTAACCTTTCACCTTTCTCAAATTCAAGTGGTGACTTCAGAGCACCTCTAACAATCAGCTGTGGGGGTTGGGGTGGGGGTGGTTAGACACTGGTAATGTACAGTTGCTCTTTCTGAAAGGTCTGATAGTTCTTAGTTTACATATTTGACCATAGTTTAAGGCAGCCTTCTTTCCTGCTAGTTGTGCCAGATTAAGCTGACTTGCTGTAATGCCTTTCAGCAACTTGAAAAGCAGCAGAGCAATGTCTGGGTTAGGACCTGGTTACTACTGAAGGCAGTTACCGATCTGGCCAGTGCTGAAAGAGGGCTAAAAGACCTCCTTATGTGTCCTAAGCAAATATGTCTTTAGCTACAGTAGTAGTGTTTATTTGCACAACTATTAACTATAAGAGAGGTTTATCCAATTCTGAAGTAAAATTTGGATATGAAGATGGCATGTATGAGATTAAAATTGTTTTATCTAAAATGGTAGCACAAAATTTGAATTTGCACAGGGAATTGAGAGAGAAGTGTTTCATTAACTTGAGAGTTATACCCAAAAGCATGCAATATGTGAGGTTTTCTTCCTCATAAGGACTCAAAATGGGTGAGTCACTTTTTGTGCTCTTCTCTTCCCATCTATGCTGCAGATGGTAGATAGACTGAACTAGAAACATATATATAATCTATCTAGTCTTATCTTAGCAAAGGTAAATCAAAATTATTTACCAATTCCACCTAACTGAATTTACCTTTGCAGGGTGGCCACAGAACAGCTGATAAGTGGCAACATATTTTACACTACCCTCTATCATGACTAGTGCAGTAAAGCAGTCCTATAAAGGCTGCATAGTCTATAATTATATCATGTTCACATAAGACTTGCTATTTGTTTGAACTCTAAGAGTTGGCACCAGGGAAACGCTGAAGACAACTTCACTCCTCTGTTATTGGAGACATCAAGGATGAAAAGTTCACATAATCTTTTACAAACGTATTTCAACACAAATTATTATTTCCTTTTGGTGCTTCTATTTCCTCTTGATCCTACATCCAAGTTCATATTTGATGACAGAAATAGGAGTGCCATGAGAGAGAACTGGTAAAAACTGATGTATGTAGATACAGCTTAACCACTAAGAAGTCAAAAGTATGTTAATGGCAGCAAGATTTATATAGCAGGTTTTAGTCATTTCAGTGTTCCTCTTTAGGAATATAGTCACAATCCAGAATGCCTTCAAACCTGTAATAATTATTATAAGCATATTTTTCAGTACTTTTTTTCTTTCACATTTGTGTAATGCAAAACTTTACATAGATCAAATAATGCAATTAGAGAATTAAATAATAATTTGTATAGTTATGAAATACATGTACATGTAATTCTACTTACTGGAAACATATCAATCAGTCATAACCCAAAAAGATTTGGATGCATAAGCAACTAAGGAGTATTTTCTAAAGGCAGAGCCCTAGAAGATGACCAGCATCAACTCTTGGGAAGAAATGCATGTGCCTGTTGGACTGATATTATATTCTACATGTCCAGGGAGAGCAAAGCAGCTTCTGTTCCTGCCTAAACGAATGATGCAAGTAATGTCTCACCTGCCAATGACTTCTCTGAGTTCCATCTGGCAATCAGCCACACCCCATTCTCATCATCAATACAGCTATAAAAATATACACAAGACATTCCATCATTTCACCTCTTGAAATGGTAGACCTGTTCTCATTAGCAAGTTTCTAAATACTCTGAATCAGAATGTGCACATGTAAAAGAACATTTTAAATCTCTACTGTAATAGTTTGAAATGTTTTGAAACATCCACTACATGGACAAAATAGCTACTATTGCCAGAAGTTATTATTGATCACTGGTGGAGAGAAACTTTCACCCTATTCTGTTACTATAAGTGTCCATAGTCTTTTTCTGACAAGAAAGAGAAATATGTGAAATGGCTGAAAGATAAACCTGTGAAGTGGCTTTTGCTAGTTTAGTGGGATAATCATGCAATTCATGCAATCTGTCTTTCAGTAAGACCTACTGCTCCCTTGGGCTCAAGTGCCTATCATCTTCACCAACGCTGTAAAACTGAACTGGATTTCCTGTCCTGAATCTTTTTTTCCAATCCACTCTTCTCTGATGTGTCTGCCCAGATTATAAATCCTTTTTTGTCTACTGTTGAAATTTTGTACAAGTAACTGGTAAAATTCAACTTCATTTCTCTGATGAACAAGCGCAGAACAGCATGCTCCAGTGTGTAGCTATAGTGTAGCAGTGCTAGATTAACCCTTACCTCTTGCAGGGCAGCTGCACAAAACCCGACATACTTTGTTTATGTTACCCCAGCAGGATAAACCCAGTGTTAGATATACCTTATAAATGTAGATGAATATGGCTGAACTGGAATTAAGATGTTTCTCCTACCGGCTCTGCTGTTGATTTGTTGTGTGAACTTTGATCACTTTATTAGTCTGTTCAGCATTACCTTTCCCGCTCTCATCTGCAGAACAGTGAGATAACAACTACCTCAAAGGCTGCAAGCCAACATGTGCAGAAGAACTCTGAGGTCAACAGATAGAAGGTGGCTCTCAGAGAATAGCAGTGGGATGTACCCAGTGCTATAGTTCCCTTTTAAATAATATTGGACTCTGGATTTTTGTCAGAAGTTATTACAAAGTTTTATTTCTCTGTTGGCATGACAAAGATGTTCTTTTATTGGTATCTTGGGGAGATTAATTGCATTGAAGTGTTTTGTTTTAAAGTTCAAACCTTCGTGAAGGCAGGTGAGCTGCATTTCTTAACATGATTTCATCTCACACCCTATTCCTCAGGGCTTCTTCTGGCTGTTAACAGTTCTATTGGTTCAGATTTGATTTCAGTAGATTTTGAATTCTCTGGTATTGCCAGCTCTCTCCAACTCTTACAGAGACCCACCCTACATAGGCTCTGTGAATTTAGATTTTATTGAATGGGTGAAATATTTACTTAGCTGTAATAAGCCTCATACACTGTTCAGTAAATGACAGTTGTATCATATTTTGGAAAAGGCTCTGAAATTCTGCAGGGTGAACAGCTGAAAACACTAGCTGTTACACAGATGGCATTGCATACTTGATCTCAGGTACTACAGAACCAGTTTAGAAGTTGAAAGAGAATATAAGCATGCACTTCCCAAAATGCTGCTGTGTGAACATCAAAGTAACACTCCATGGCTATCAGCTTTCTTAAGAAAAATGTCAGAAATGTGGACACACAACCATGTAAGTATAATCCCAATGTTCACACAGGTGTGAAAGGCACTGAACTCCATGCATCTTTTTTTCACCTGGCACACCATGTGCATTTTAAAATAAAGTTTCACAAATTAAAAGATCATTTAGCATAGAAGGCAGTTAATTGCAGGAGGCTAACTAACTTAATTCCAGCTAATGTTATTGACATTCCCTGTGTCTGCTGAAAACAGTGCTGAAGGTTCCCTGTAGGCTGAGACTAATAGAGCAGTGGCAAAGAAATGTACTTATTCTGCTTCAGGAACATAGAAATACATTTCATATTTCTAAGGAGCACAGGAATTTTACACTAGATATTCCATAGAAAACCTCAAGGAGGATCTGCAACTATCAGTTACCCAATATTCTGCCTCCCACAGCAAGTGTCCCCATCAACTATTCAGTAATTAAAGGCATTTAATTAGTTACGTGTGAGAGTCTTTATCCTTAAGAAACCTTTAATTTCATTGCTTTAACAAAATCACCTGGTTGAAACCAGACCTCTGTATCTCCAAAGGAGTGGAAATTACAGTACATCAGCAAATTATTCAGGCTGTTACTTTCTACCCAAAGTTTACTAGGCCAAAAAGAAGGTAAAATCTACTCTCATAAGGCATAAAAATTTGTGTCAAGAGGAAACTGGGAGTGACAAAGTTGTTCAATATCTTAAATGTGAAATATAGTTTGTCATGGTAGGTTTGAACATAGAAGTCAGTTATCTGACTTGCTTCCTGTTAAATGTTATCTTGATCAGAAATTGTAAACAAGCTCTTTATTGCATGATTGCCTCAGAAGACTCATCAAAATATTGAAAAAGTGCATATGTAAATGGAAGTTAGTATTTGTATACTGAATGCGTGCAATAAAATTGTGATCAGATCTACAAAGCATAGCCCAGCTATGTGCTCTACATTCGGTTCACTGGGTGGTGCTTGGACTATTGCAACATTGCAATGCTAATATTCCCTGAAGTTCTCACTGGCACTTTTAAGGCATGATGTAACAAATCATTTGTGGGTGGAATGCTGCCCAGCTCTGAGGTAGTTTGTTTGGTTTGGTTTTGACTTCTGCATAAACAATTTGCATGTTGGTTTTTAACATGGTGGTAAAAAAGGGAGACTTTGCCTACACCTTTTCCTGGTTTTTTCCACAGACTCCTTGTATAAAGCATTTAGTCAGCTTCACTTTGCTTATTATACAATCTTTCTTTGTTTCAGCTCATTAAAGTTCACATTTACTTTGAATGCGAATATTCCTCCTAAATGTGCACAGTTTAAAGGCCTTTTCATTTTTAGAGGTTACTCGCCTAGCCTTGTCACTGCTTGCATTGAGGTGTTCACTACTGAAATATTCTGTGTTCTTATGCTACCCGTGGAATAAGCTATATAAGGCACTTCTAGGACATGTACTGTTTTCATAATCCAAATTCTCACCAAAGCAGTAATATCAGAATATGATTTGGGAAGCAGGGCTAAGTCCAAAAAGGACACAGCTCTACTTTGTTTTATGAACTTCTCTTTATAATTTAATTCTGTAGAGAGATTATTTTAAACATTTAGGTCATTGATTATTTTTAAGGTAGGCTAGAAAGGTTGTAGATACCCTCAAGCACCTATTAAATTTACATCATCAACAATAAATACAAAGGCAAATCCTGGATGACAGCTTTATTTGATCTAAACAGATGGAGCTTCTTTGAAACCAGCAAATTTACAGATTTGCACCATTTCAGAATCTGACACACATGTATACAGGAATATGCAGAAATTAAATATTTCCATGTAATAGGGTATGTGGGGTTAACTGTTCTAAAATATATTAAGCAATTTCTATTATCAAAGTTCAAAAAGGTCTGATTTAGCAGTAATACTGAAATGTGAAGGGAAATATTTCCATTTGGAGAATGATTTAATTAAATTGTGACTCTTAGGTCTGAAAAAGAATGGCCTGGGTTGGAGGGATCCTCAAAGATCACCTAGGCAAGAGGCTGGCAGCAGCCAGGTCCAAAGCAAACAAGAAAGGTGATTTTTCATGTGACAGGTGGTGAACCTGTGCAACTTCTCCCCCAGGTGTAGATAATAGAGCCCATGTGAGCTCAAGGAGTGGTCTTCTAAGGATTACTAAACACCACAAAACCACATCAGCACAAGGAGTGACAGAGCTGAAAACAGGTAGAGTGCAGGAATGTGTTAGGAGAAAGTGTCATTCCTGCCTGCCTTGTTTGTCTTTTTTCCTGGGGACCTCTGTATGGCCAGTGCTGTACATGGGGCACTGGGCTAGCTGGGCCCTTCATCCAACCCAGTACGCCCAGTACAGCTTCTTAGATGATATAGGCATATAATATTAATATTACCCATGTAATATTAAGCTTAACCATCTCTCCCTGCCTATTCTAGGCACACAATATGAAATAAACCTGGTTTTCAGTTTGTTGCTAAATCAGTCCTCAGAATCACAGACAGCAAAACTTGGATATGTTAATTTTTAATCAACTAAACTACCTTCAATTGCCAATATTAAATACCAGCAAATACCTAGTCTAGTAGTCTGACACCTTTACAATCTAGTTAACCAATTATATGTAACCAACCCCAAAAAGTTGATCCTACTTATATGATATACAGAATGCTTACTCTCACTATTAAAAAGTGTCATCACCTTGAGTTTATCATGGTTACATTTTTCATGACTGAGTTATGTAATTACACAAACATTGGCAAAGAATTTACATGGTGTTATGGTATAAAATTGTTTACATGCACTGACAGAAGAGTGAAGAGAGATAAATATTTATTCTAGGAAAGTTTTGGGTTGTTTTTTGTAAATGCACTGGGACTGATTTTTCAAATTTTATTCAAATTTGATTTTTGTTCCAATTGCTTTACTTGTAAAGTGAAGTGACTCCATCATCACAAGCCCCGCTGCAGAGTGTTCTGGGCAAACAATAAAAACATTAACACAGGATAATGAGCTTGTCCACAAGGGGTAATCAGTGCACAATAAAGCAGGAGATAAATTCAGAGCATCCTAGCCAGCTTGCAATAATATTCTAGTCTATTTCCATATGCAGGAGAAAAAAAACCTAATGTCTTATCTTGCACCTGACGACTTAGACTTTTTCAACATTGTAAGTAAATGACAGATACTGTGGAAACATCATGGTCTCTCCTAACTGCTAAAGACTTTCTCTCTGTTGCCTAAAAATTGTCTTCAGTCACTTGAAGTCTTTCCATGTTCAGGCACAGCAAAGATTGTCATTACCTGTATGAGGCACTGGAAAGAGGTTATTTTAAGAGGAAATTTTGCATATAAAGAAGAGAAATTTTTCTTTCAATATATATGCAATTATTAATTGTAAAGTTGAGATGACAGTGCTCAGTTTGAGAGGAAGAATGCACAGGTCTTCAAAAGTCATTGAGCTTGCCTTCCACAGACCATTTATCCACAAGTAGCATATCCACGCTCAAACATAGTGGTTCCTTGGTTAGTTAACTGGGAAACAAGAATAGCAAGAACATCTAGCAACAGCACCACACTGAATTCACACCACTAGGAGTAGGTAGAAAGACCAGATCCATGAAGTCAGTCTTTGTAGGTGAACTTGCCCCTGCAACTCTGGGTGAGTTTTCAGGGAAGCTGCAGACTCAGTATCTGCCTTCTGACAGCTTTTTGAGATGGACAATTTCCGTTCAGTGTGTGTGCTCAGACGCATATGCATTCTGAATAAACAGATCTCCCACGGACTCCACAGTATCTCTTGCAGGTATCATCAAAATCAACTGATTGGTTCAAAATGGAGATTACATAAAGAGATATTGTGATAATACCGAAGCAGGTTCAGTGGTCTGCCTGGTCCACACACAGTCATGTGTTCCTGAACAGTCCAGGCATGAACACAAATAAAACAAACTGTGGATTAAAATTTTTGCCCTTCTTCTGCTATAAGCCAATGGGGACTATACTCTTATTTATAATTTAAAAATAATTAAAGCCATTTCAGTAATTTCACCTTCACTTCTGTGTCTATTTACAGGTTAGCTATGAAGTAGAATTGGTTTTACAGAGCAGATTTTGTTAAAAGCCTCCAAGAGAACAGCACTATATCTTTACTGTTTAAATGGGTTTGGGTAACCTTGCTCTTGCTCGGACTATAAGGTAAAACAGGAGCTGACTGGGATGCAGTGCTATAAATCTGGGGTGTTTCTATATCCTTTTAGAAATTTGTAGTGCTAAATTATGTATAGACCCTTCATCTTATTATGGCTCTTTGTAGGATTATGGCCCAGAGTACCCTTGTTTTGAGAGAAGTATATGGCATGCCAAGAAGTGAGGGCAAAATACTGCCTTAAATATTGTTAAGTGCCATTGAATTCACCTCATTTGGCAACATCTTTCAACAACCTGGGTTATACTGCAGTTTGCAGCAATAGTTATGAGACAGAGTTTATGTTTCCTACAGTGTCTTAATGTATAATATTACATTAATACATTTGAAGAAGACAGAGAAGGCTCACAGAGAAGACTCACAGACAAAAACCAAAATATACAGGTAGTGCAGAGGAGAACGTGGTCACAAACTGCTGGATCACAAACTGGGGAGATGAAATACATGCAAGGCAGAATGCTAGTTGAAGAGACAGAGCTGCCTGTAAGAGAAAAACCTACTGCAGGAAATCATTTAAAATCAGGCACCCAGACAGTGTTAGTTCATGGAATCAGAAGTCCAGGAAGAGAGTCTGTATGTCAAGTTTTTTTGTATGTACACTAAAATAAACCACAAGCAATTCTGAATAGATAATTTCTGGCTTCCTCTAGCATGCATGTTAATTACTGCAAGTGTTTCTAATTAATCAGAATTTTAAATATGGAAAACACACTTTATGAAATAGTAATGCAGTTCTACAGAAGCTTAAGCTTTCAACTACTCTAAGTTCAACATAAAAAGGTTATGTTCCATTTTAATTTGCTGTTCAGGGCTTTGCTATAATTTTGTGCAAACAGGCAATGAGGGACCACTAAAATGCAACTATTCCTGCTGGCACAACCCTGCAACAAATTTAACATAGAAGTCTGTTCCTCTAATGCTAATTTAGTGAGGTTATAAGACGAAACAGATTTAAATGAGATAATGGCAGAGAGTTGTACTGTTTTTATTTCCTGCTACTGAAGATCTGGGGGAAAATACTTCACCTAAGTTGATTGCATTCCACTCGATTTCCTGGAGAAATTTTATTGAGAAAAATCCCACAAATTTTAAAAAAATGCTAGAAAATTGAAATCAACAACAGACAGACAACTGAAGAAAAGCAAAATAAATTAAATGTGGGAAGGTTTGGCATTTAATCCAGGGACAAGGGATTTACTGGGAAAACTTAGGACATTTAATTAAGAATTTAAGACAATAAGACAAGTATGCTTCTTAAGTGTTTTCATTAAAATGGTCCGGAGGAAAGAATGAACATCAGGATATCTGAGGTACAAAATCAATGCTGTTGAGTTGATATGAAGCAATTTACCCTTTTTCACAGTAGTTGATTCTGTCTGTCTACAGTGTCTGGTGGATTTCATTTTAAATGCTCATATTTAGAAGATTCTCATTGGCAAAATATGTAAGTCTATTTTTACTTTTATTTAACTATATTTATATGTACCCATAATTGATTCCCCTTTCTCCTGCTTGTTCATATAGTTAATGTTTCCTGAAACTGAAGCAGGCACTTTTTAACTACTAGTTAAAACTGTACTACTGCACCATCTCTAGAAAAATAGTGACTTGAAGAAGCTCTCTAGACTTTGCTGCAATTATATAGCCATTACTATTAACCTCAACTGCAACCCACTTCCATAAACTGTTTTATCATAGATAGATAATTTCATGGTTCCCTACAAGCAGTGAATAAGAAGCAGGTTGCAACTTAACAACAAATAACTATTCAACCAAAACACTAAAATTTGATGGCAATTACATGAAAAGTAGTACATTACTAGGCAGCCAGCTATTACAAGTTTAAAGCATAAACTGCTATCAGCACAATAGGTTTTGACACATATATTAAATAATATTTTTGAGAAGCTCTAGTGTAGGCATGACACAGAGACTAAAATCCAGGTAACAAAAGAAATATTTCAAAACTCTCAACACACTGGTCAGAACTGAGGTTATTGCCTGTCGAGTATGCTGTGCCCATTTACTTCCTGTTAGTGTAAGAGACATGGCCTGATCTGATGGCACATAAGTAAGCTGCAATTTCCTTGCTCCTGTTTACTTGATTTCTTTTTGCTTGATTTAGATCTAAAACTGGGAGCTGTTACTGGTTACTGGTTGTAGAAATGAAGCTGTCTGTCGTAATGCTACACCTTCAATACTTCACAGGCTGAAGTGCTAACAAAATTTTTGGCAGAAATTGCTCAAGGCAAAATCAAATTCTCACTTAGTACAGGATCTTAATTTCATTCCTATGCAGGCAGTTGTGTGTGGTCTCTGGGATTTATGAAAGAGAGTGATTGAAAACTCTTCTGGAAAAATAGCTCTATATGCTCCTGAACTGAAAATGAGGAGCATCCCTCGTAAGCAGGCCCACTAGAGAGCATTTCTTCTCTGCTGCCTCTCATTACCTGTCACTCAATTATAAAAGACTACTATCCTTGATTTCTCGCATCAGTTATATTTTTATTTCAGGTTGTAGGGAATTCTCTTTGCAAGTATATGATTTAGGATCTTACCACTGAAATGTTGACTTTAACTCATTGCTGGTATTTCTGAAACAATTTGGTTGATATTCTAGGGTGAAAGAACAATTTATCCTGCTTTTTTTTTTTAATTTCTATTCTTGTTGGTATTTAATAGAAGTATTTCCATGCCAAGTATTCATATTCTTCTATTCAGAAGGTCCCAAAATTGTTGCCCAGTATTTTTTTGAAATATTAATTACTCCCTATTTTTTTGAAATATTAGTTACTAATGAAAGGTCATTGAGAATAAAATAATCAAAGTAAGATTTGTATGACTTGAAAGATGTACAGCCTTCTCATGCCTTCACAATGCATGAACTGTAATGCAGAATAACTTTACATGTCTCAGAAATAAATTTGTATCTTAACTTGTAACAACAGAAAGGTTTCTTATGTATGTGACAGAACTGTGAAGATTTATATGAAAATTTATCAAGGCTGATAAAAGGGCAGCTCAGTTTTCACTGTGGCTATGAATTAATTTACAAAGTTTGAGAAAGACACTATATTCTTCCTTTCACTTCTAGAAAAATCAAGACTTTTTTCTTCTTTTAGTTCTGCATTTGAAAGGCAATTTTCTCAGTTACAGAGGGATGGATTATAAAGACAATGCTCAGGGACAGTGACAATCACCAAAACTACAAAACTAAGGAACTGATATTCATGAGAAGAGTAGTCATAGGAAACAAGAGAAATGGAAGAAACATTGAGGGAGAACACATTGCATAAAGGAGAACTTGGAGACATGAAGAGGGACAATTAAAAAAGATGAAGTCAAGATGAAGAAAGAACGGGTTCACAAATGGAGGCCAAACCAGAAACCTTAGTAACTAAAAAATTGTATGAGACATTTTGATAAAAGAAGTCAACCAAGATAAAAGTAGCTGAAAGTAGATATGAAATAAAAGAGAAAGAGACTGAGTGAAAGAGTGAAAAGGAGCAGTTCTGTGAGCAACAGAATTCCTGTGGTCAGGTTTCTTACAAATTTGTTTCTTGTGATTTCTTTTTCTTTTGTGCAGGAAAATGGAAACTCTGAGCGGAGTTTTTTCCGGGTGTTGACCATTAATAATTGTTAATAATTGTGAGATCACTAAAAGGAGCACATGCTGAAGCCTTTTCAGCAGTAAAGGCAAGTGCAGATCTTTTTTCTTCACTCAGTCATCAATCTTCATGAAAACTGCAGGAAGCTGGTATTTTTAAGGCCTTCTCACTGTTATTGCTGAGGTTTCAGCTTACCAATGGGTTAAAAATGGGTCATTAGATTTAGATGCTCACATAAACACACACATAGCTGAATCAAATAAGCCTTAAGAAATAAGACAAATTGGGTGGAACAAATCCCAGAGGAAGAAGAGCTGGGGTTATCGAGTGGAAAGGAGATGAATGAGGCAAGACGAAGAGAAAGCTGACTTTGTCATGGCTTCAGGACAAATGGAGAAAGAGAAGGTAAAATATATTGAGATAGTGTTTAGTAGAAACAGAATTAGGAAGAAGGCAGAAAAGAGAGATTTATTGATAAGCAGGAGAGGAAGGGATAGGATGTGAAAAGGCTGTGGCTAACAGTCTGAAGTAGGAAGGGGAAGAAGAAGCTGTGGCTTCCCAGTGACAGGTAATATGAAAAAAGAAGTTTGAAGGCAGAAGAGAGCTCAGTAAATTGAAGGAGGAGATAATGAGAAGAGAAAAAAAGTGAGCATATGCAGCAGTGGAAAATACAGCACTGCCACCTGACTGATGTGACAGAAGGCAGTGGGCACAAGCAGGCAAGGACAGAGATGCGGATGTGGGGAAAGGATAAGCTGACATAAGGGTGAACTGTGTGAGGAAAATTGAGTAACGGGCATTAGATCACTTCTGCCCTGCAACTGTGTGCCAGGGCTTGAGGAGGAAGGCTGGAAGCAGCTGGCAGGCCTGCTCAGCTATTTTGTGTTGTGGGCACTGCCAAAGGGGCAGGTGGAGCATAACTGGTAAATGCTTTGTTCATGGGAGAAATATTGAATTGTCTGGTAATTATACAGTGAGGGAACTAAAGATAATGATGTGTCTGTCCATCAGCATCTCTGGGAGTATCAATTAATCATCATAGCAGCTAAAGCTGGTTGTGAACTCTCCAAGAAGACATGGCTTCATCAGAGCAGGCTGGTATCAGCACTGGGATCAGTAACCTTGATGAATAATGAAGTGGGATTCCAGGGGACCACCAGCCATCCCTGCAAGCAAGGGAGCCAGCTGGCTTGAAGGCCTAGAAACTCTGAAACTGCGTCCAGAGGGCAGACACATCCCAGCAATCCAGACCGGGAAAGGAGGGGGCACTGAGCAAAATGAACACAATCACGAAAGCCCCAGCTGCTGTTCAGGAGGTGGGCAGCACTGAGCCCAGGGAGCACCATACCGATTTCAGCCAGCAGCTGCCAGGGGTCATACTTCATTTCAGTAATGCCAAGTGTTGTTATTTGCAGATTGTCTTTTCAACAGAAATTCCAGCCTACAGGAAACATCAGAAAATGGTGTCTTTCCCAGTCTGAATAAACCATATTTGCATTTCTAAGATTGGG
Organism: Sclerurus mexicanus; assembly: GCA_013396755.1. Classification (NCBI taxonomy): domain Eukaryota; kingdom Metazoa; phylum Chordata; class Aves; order Passeriformes; family Furnariidae; genus Sclerurus; species Sclerurus mexicanus. The sequence goes on from VWZF01003853.1 coordinate 1,472,304, forward strand.
CCAACTTTGTTTGCCGCGTTTATTTGCTACTTGAGGGATCACTGGTTTCCTAGTCATGGTGAATCATTAAAAGCTTTTTGCACTTGAAAAGTTGTGCATCATCCTTCAACACATACCACTAAATTGATAATGGACATAAAATCTTCCTGGTATGACTTGAGTCTTCTCAAATGCAGTTCATGTAAAGGGGAAGAGACCCTCTGATGACTCTGGGCTGTATCAGCAAAAGTGCAGAAGAGACTCAAATACAAAATGAGTCAGAAAGCTGCCAACATTAATCACTGGTGTTTTGTGAGAGAATATATGTTCCTCAACTCAAGGAAAGTTTAAAGGGTTTCAACCTATGACTTCCTGCCCTTCAATCTCACCGCCTGTAAATGGGAAATGGGCTTCTATACTGTGAGATGCAATCCCAAAAATTGTGGTGTATACATGGGCCAGAAGATGCTTATGGGTCTTTTCTTGGAGACAGCATAAAGGACAAAAAATCATTCTTTTTTCATTTGGACACAGCTTCACTAAAACCCAAGATTTCTCAACACATGAAAGACAACACAAAATGGAAATGTTACTTTTCCTCCAAAAACCTTCTTCAGCTAATTTTAACTCCCTCTGCCTATTTATGGTGTCCTGTTTCTTGACTTTCTCTGTCATGTTCTCTGAGGTTACTGCAGTGTCCTGTCCTTCACACAATCAGATGTTAGCCACAGTGCTGTTACAGCAGCCTGCATGAGGACAATAAAAGCCAGATTTGCTTCCCTGTCAGTCACTGCTGAAACACAGATGTTGAAAACTGTTTAAGATCATAGGGTTTTTTTCTTGTGGCTGGAGCTTCTGGCAGGAGCTCCTCTCCTTGTTATTTATCAGAAAGAAGTTAGCCACCTTTAACACAATCTCTCCTTGCTGCTCTCTTAACTGTCCTATTGGTATCTTTCTGACATAGACCAAGTCCAAAATGTCACCTTATCATGTAACATGTAGTTTAGAAAGAAATATTTCTATTATAAAAAAAAGTCCTTCTTTATCTGTTTTTAGGATGTAAGCACAAAATGGAAAATACAGAAAAAATATTCCACCCTTAACTGTGATTACTGTGTAACTGTAAGCTTATTTTTACAAATACCATTACTGTCCCATCTTTCAGGTATCTATAAGTTATAATCCTACTTCTAGATATACACGTTTTCCCTTTATTATTTATGTGTATAGTGTAATATATAGATGAGTTTTGGGACAAGATTTGAATAGCAAGTTTTGGGTCTATGACAAAACAAAAGTAATGACCAAGACCTTTCTGAGGAAGGGACTGTAGAATCATGTCCATTCTAAGATTCTACAGTCCCTTGCTCAAAAGGGGCCATCTGAAAGAGATCAGTTTGCTGAAACAACCATTTCTGTTTTTTCTCATGGGTCTCATGGTCAAGTCTAATCTGCAGCTCTGGATTTCTCATATATAGGAGAGAGGTGTTTAACACTAGGAAAAAAGGCAGTATCAACCATTGGTTAGACAGCTCAGAGAAACATGCAATGCTGGATGCAATCTTGACAATCTTGTTCAGTACACAGCCTTGGATGGGGTAACTTTCCAAGGAAATTATACTGGCAGGTCAGTCCAGTCCTGCTCAAGGAGAGGTCTGATGGGTATAACTGGACTAATGATGAAGACTTTTGAACTGTTATTGGACAAAAGTGTTCCACCTGCCACTAGCTGCAAGTTTTCTTCCTGTTCCCAAGCAGTGTGAATCTTGTAATCAATAAATAAATAGGACTGTACAGATCTTTTGTCTGCAAGAAGCACGTACAGCTGTGCAGGAACTGGAGGTGGAACAATATAAAATTCTCAGCTAAATACAGTTACAACATTTGAATAAACTGGGTTAAGCTCCCTGAAGAAAATCACAAGTAACTATTAACAAGTCTGCAAAGTTAAAAAGGGAATAAGGGATCACACAAGCCAGTAACAACAAAACAGTGACTAATGGTGTGCATTCATGACATTCAATAAGCAGCATGTCAGAAGAGAATGCGATGGTTAAATATAATATGTTAGTGTCACAGCTGCTACTGTCTCTAGCGCTTTTTCCTTGTTTTCAAGATGAGATTAACTGTATTATCTATAAATAGATTAAACTGTGTAAGTCTTTTACCTACAAATAGCACACACAGTTCTTCACAAAGCACCTTGCTCAGGCTGGTCTGAACAACTGAAAAGATGTGTTGTGTAATGGTGGAGAGGATGCTGGTGACAGTTGGTGGTTGCTGAGGCTGAAATCTTCCACGTAACCACAGGCCTGTGACACCAGTGGTACAAGCTTCTTTCCAGACTTTGCTGTTATTGTTCTTCTATGTTGACCTGCCAGAGATGACCCTGCAGGTGAAAGTTACCTATAAACCTTGCCATCTTGTTTCTTGGTTACCAAGTATGATCTTGATACTACTTCTAGTTTCTAGCCACTAGAAAATCAATTGCATAATCATATACCAAGAAAAATATATACCCTTAAGTAATCTAACCTGCTGGGAAAAAATTAAGCAGTTGAGAACATACTGAGATGTTTTCCAGCAGGGCTAAGGAACCACCCCAGTAGCTGGCAAAAATTGTCCAGGAAAAAAAAAAAATCAGTGTTTACTTTTAATCTTACACATATCTTTTCTATCAGTATTTTATGTGATTCTTCTGCTTAGTTTGGTCTCATATTCATCTCCACACAAGATCCCCTAATCATTCTCTAATAGCTATTATTGTCAAGAACCATGATCCTCTTTAAAGCTAAGTTTCTCCTTAGCAATATTATTCCCTTTCCCATCACCATATATGAGTCTTAGTTTGCATTTCAGCTAGGTGATGCTTCAAGAATTACTTTCTCCTTCATCAAAACAACAGTAGCATTTTCCCCTTTACCCCAGTTTGGGGCAGTTCAGAAATCCATCCTCCCCTTCTCCTTCTTACCCTGTTCAGCCCTCTTGCTCCCTTTCCCATATTGCAGCAGGTTGCATTCAGAGTCAGTGGAACAGGGCGAACAACTTCTGGTCAGCTGTATTCTGCAGCAGCCTTAGAAGAAAGCCTTTTGTACCAAACACCATGGTCAGCCCAACTGTGTTCACTGAGAAACAACCCCCATACAACTCCACCTTGGGGCCAAGGGATGCTGGGCAGCACAGTTCGAGTCAGGCGTGCAGCACACTCTTTGTGTCACAACAGCAGGCACGCTGTCAAAGTTCAAGGCACCTGGGCTTTGGTCCCACGCATCTGTCCAGGAAAAGACATTGACATTTCATCTCCCTGCTAACTGCCTCCTGCAGGAAAACTGAGAGGAGCTGCAAATGCAGCATTTGTACCCGTGCAAAATTCTCCTTCAACTTTGTCTCATTGGCTGTGCTAGAAAAATGTATTTATTTTACAATTTAACTCTAAAGGAAGTGAGGAAAGGTTTCCTGAAGAAATAGAGATTTTCCTTCATTTTAAAAATCTGTAAGAACAGGAAGTAGTTACTCATTGAAACAAGTACTTTTTCTAGATCAAAGTGCTGTCTATTTTGTATGACTAGTTTCATTATGATATAAACAGAAGATACTCTGATCTAGGAAACAGATAAAATATTCCAACCATTACAAAGTAGCAAACTCAATTCATTATTTTTGAAATAAACACAGCTCTTTTATGATGGCATCTGGCAGTAGTACTATAAAATGTTCACTAGAAGTTAAAATTTAGGTAACTAAAAATGCTAAGTGGTAATGACAAAATTCTGAAATTAGAAACTAGTTATTCAAAACTAGTTTTCATATTATTGCATTTTCCTGAAGAATATTTACTGAAATTTGGAAGTTTACAAAAAATGTTCTTTTGAAGCACTTTCCTGCCAAGCTGTTTTAATTACACTTTCTGGCCAATGTTATATTTCTATAAGCTCCTCTGGTATTTTACTTTAGAGATCCTTGTTGAAGTGTCCCACTCCAGATGGCAGTGAAGAAATCCTCATTTGGCTTCAATTTGTATTGAAATCAGCTGTTCCAAACTTAGAGGTTAAGGCATGTCACTAGAAGCTCAACAACATTTTTGCCTCCTAAAGGCAAATGATCAGTAGCAGCTTGTCTCGTGTGAAGCTCAAATCCAGGTACTGGGGGACCACTACTACCTACAGACACTACTCTGAAGATGGTAAAGCTCCCAGCTCTTGCTTGGAGCAGCTCTGCTCCACATCATTTGAGGTAGGACTCCATACTTCCCCTAACACCCGTCTAAGAGATAGGTGACCTGTACTAGAGGTAAGCTGAGACTTGAAGTAACTACCCATCTGAGGTGGCAAACATTATCCTGAATTACAGAAGTTTAAAATATTAAACTTCTTCTCTTGGGAAGAGATTTTTGAATTTGGTATCCCTTTCAGCTGGAATAGAGCAGGTGTCTTCATATCTTCTCCAAAAAGTACACACAAGCTAACTAAACAGTAAACAAGAGTCTAAATATCAGGGCAAGTGGCAAACAAGATGGAATTCAGGAGACCTTCTCCTGCCTACTTGTATCCATCTTCCTGCTCCTTAATATCTGATCGATATGGGATGTCAGAAAAGCAGACAGGATCCAGATATATCTGAGATCTAAGGGACTGTCTCCAGCATGGGACAACTCAGACTCTTAACGTGGTCAGTCTGGCTGACTTCTCTTCAGCAAGGCAGAATTTTCATTACAAAACAACTTTTAAATTGAAAAATTGACATTTATTGATCCCCAAATAGTTGCTTATAAACACTTTAGGCTCTACAGCAATCAATGTCCGTACTCCTGAAAGCCTTCAAGTGGCCTCAGTGGTCCCGGTTTCATAGGTATGGAAGCAGAAAGGTGTGTCAGTGCTTCTCATAGCCTGAGAAGCCTGAACCCATGGGTCAGATCCTAGGTTTCACAGCAGTCTCACAGGGCAGGGATATCAAGTCCTGCACATGGTCTATCTGGAGATCCATATGAACAAGGAGTAGGGAAACTAATGGTTTCAAGCCTTGGGCTACTTTCAGGGCAGACTACCACAACCTCAGCAGCCTTAGCAGCAGTTGAAGAGAACTGACATCCTTCCCTCTTACCGAAAACTGTATCTCTGTGAAGGTTTTGAGTAGCCCTGTTTCTTTGACTCAGATACATCTCTGATTTTTTTTCTACATTTTGAGGAACTATGCTGACAAAACTAGTTTATGGTTTAAGCTGAGCCTTAATCCAAGGCAAAAATACACTGAATTAAACCCAAGAGGTCAAGAAACTCATTCACTCAATAACAGAGTTAGCAAAGGCTCTGTGCGTGGCTGCTCTTTTATCATTTTTAGGCAGGTTCTCTCACCTTCATAAAGATCACTGCAGCTTCTATTTAATGTATTGACCTTTAGAAAAACAATGGCAGTATTACATAAGGGCACACAGGCACTCGTGCCTTTAGCCATTTTGGGAGAGTCTTGCAAAAGACAAACTCACCAAGCTGAAAAACAAAAGAGTAAGATGATGCCAAGTAATTTTATCATAATAGCGTTCACCAATCCATGTTAATACACTAAATAGCATTTTCACCAACTCCTAGTGGGCTAGGGAAAACTTCATCTCCACTATGAAAAGAGGAAACTGAGAAGAAAGTCACAAACAAAGCTGAAAGGATCTTTTCCATGGGAAGTCTGCGGGGAAAAAAGGACTGAGGTTTTATTCTCAGCTAGTATATGGCTGGTTCTGGACTTGATGACATTTAAAATAGTATTATGTAATTTTCCATTATGATACCACTTATTGACATCAGTCAGAATGTGAGAGGCTCTGTGTAAATGCAACAGCATTAGACCAGTAGTTTGAATGTCTCTCTCAGACCTATGAAATTTTCTTTTGGTTAATTTCTCATTCACCAGGTAATTGTTTTTCATGCTGTTTCATGCAGGAGAATGTGAAGAACAAAGACAGAAATTTAAGACAGTCAATTATTCTTTATATATTGTCTAATAATTGTACATTTCCTTGAGGATCTATAACACTGCTTTCATGCCTACATAATTTACCATTTACCTATTTGGGTCAAGAATTGTTTACATTCAGTTCATATTATCTCTATTACATTTATCAGTGTACAAGGATAAAAATGTTAGTAAGACCTAAACAGTTCCTGACACTTTGAGTCTCTGCTGTGGCAGGAACAGCAGTAATACAACTCCACAGGCACCTTGCTGGTATTCCAGTTTACTGAAGCAAAAGACGAGTCATACTTCCTTCTGTCAACAGTGCATTGGTCACCTCTGGGGTTTTGCCCCCACAAGAGTGAGAGTTTGCTTTGCTGCCTGACTTTCTGCTGGGATAGGACATTGTCTTAGGAACTCAAAGCCCGCTGAAGAATGCCCTTCTCGGTGTCTCCAGCCCTGGCCCTGGTCAGGTCCGAGGCACTGCAACACTGGTCCTGGTTTTGTGCCCTGAGAGGCCAGCAGTCAGTGTAGTTCATGATACAATTGTTTCTGCTCCTGGGTGAGGTTTTACTGACTTGTCCTTGATCTACAGTTTATGTTGACAGAAGCTGACTTAAACGAAGATTAAATATAGTTGTGCCTTGGTGTGACTATTCACGCATACAAGGAAGGTGATGAAAAATAAAATGAAGAGTGTATTATAGCTTTTTTTAACTTTGTAATACATTCAAAAGCTATCTCCCACTACTGTTCCCTTTTTCCAAATTTGACTAGAAGCTAGGACCTAATTCTCCACTGCTTTCCACTTACCAGGGAAGAAGTGCTGCTATCATGACAAGTTTCTGCAACTCCCAGTTTTAAAATATGTAAATACAGGGGTATCACTGAGAATCAGACTTAGACAGAAAGATTTTTAGCTGAAGTCAGACAAGTTCTTCTGATTCACGCAAATTGATTATCCTGATCTGGTTTTTACTTGAAGCTTAATGTACTTCATGTTTGAACTTCCCAAAGAAATCTGACAGCAACTGACTGACAGGTCCACGGCTGCATAACAAAGCAGCTTGCACTTTTCATTTGAAATCATATTTACTTAAGCAAATTCTTCATTCATATGAGCTATCCTACAGAGGCATAGAGAAGATAATACAAAGAAAATCATGGATCACTTTTGCTACGTGTCCATTTAACTGTCACTTGAAGACAGAATCACTTAATTATCAGTGATTACTGATTAATGTTAAATATTTTAATTCCAGCCTTCTAGATGATTTTAATGGGTTTTGTCAGTTGTGATTAACTAGGTACTTGTTCCAAAATACTGGATACCAATGAACTCAGCTGCTTCCTATTCACAAACACCTTTTTCCCCCTGTCATTCTTCACAAATCCTACTTAAATAAAGTTTCACCACTGTATTATACATAAAGATGCACAAAAATTATTTCATTGTCTATGTGCAAGAAAGTTCAATAATTTCTCATTTAAACAGTAGGACTTAATTTAAACCTCATATATACTAGTATTTTGCATGGCTTTTCTTGATCTTGTCCCATTTTGTTTCTCTAACTGAGGGAGGGATGCTGCCTGAGGACCTCCCAGTACCTCACTCTGCAGTGCCTAAAAATGAAAGATGACTACAGAATTATACAGACTTATTCCAAGAGGTTAAAAACATGAAAATAGCATCTAAAACACTGATATCATTCAAATCCCTGGCAGCTCTACTATTGTGCAAAGGTAGACGTTGTAAGTCTATCTTTAATAATAAACAAAAAAGGTTATTTACAACTTCAGAGCATTTTAGGAAATAAACTCTAGTGAACAAGCAAATCAAGATTTGTTTTGCTGCAAGAGCTAGTATGAAACAGATTTGAAAATGTCTGATTCTATTATAATGAAAGAGCTACCTGGTGCCCTCATCAAGACAATGAAATTCTTAAAAATGAAGAAGACTATTGAACAAGCGGGTATGCTGGTAAATGCTGTAAAATATTTGAGATGCAGCCAGCTCCCTGATTGTAAGAACACTTCACTCTTTGGTGACAGAAGGTTTGGTGATCATCAACTTGTCAAAAAGATGCAATTTTAAAACTTAAACCAAACATGGATCTTTTTTTTAATCCAGAGATTTATAGACCTTCTCCTTGAATGCAAAAGAAAGAGTTTTAAATGCAGCTGTTGAGGATTGTGCATAGTAATACTTACACAGGTGAAGCAGTACCCAAAAAGCTTTATAAAAAAAGAAGCTCTTTGGTATATATAAATATCATAACGTAAAAGAGAATTTCTCCATATGGAATAACACACCCAGAGTACAAAGAAGAAAACTTTAACGTTTTAGTTATCAGTGCTAAGTTCTTCATATTTTGGAGAATTATTTTGTGAGTCATTTTCAAATGGATAAAAATTACAGGGGAAAACACTTTTAAAACTAAACAAAAATCATTGTGGATAAATTAAGACATTAACTAGAACCCTGTGTGATAGCTCATGGAGGTGGAATAATCTAGTAAAATCCAGAAAGTTGTTACCCCTCTCTGACCAAAATAAGCAAACAAAGCCAGAAGCAGAAAGAAATATTTCAGAAAAGATGCCAGTGGTTGAGAAAAAAACACAGTAACTTAGAACACGTGAAAGGAGAGAAGACAGGGTGGAAAACCCAGGGTCAGCATATTTAAAACAATATGTTCAGGTCATGTGTATCACAACCTCTGCAGGATGGGGCATTAGAAAGCAATTATGACAGGATCGTAAAATGGCCAACTAACTCTCATTATAGCAATTACAAGACTTTCCCTCCAAACTTCTGGCACTCATGAAATATCACCTGGTAATTAAAACTATATTTATTAATTGGTCGCATAAGAGACAAGCTATTGAGTAAAAACAATAAAAAAATTCGAGCTCATAAATGTATCATAATCATAAGAAAAATAAAAATACTTTTATATCTTCATTGAACAAACATTTTAGTAAATACATGATTTCTTACTAGGACAAAGGGGGAAAGCTAGGGAAAGAGAAAGGGAGCCGTTCAATATAAATATATACTCTTTTCTTGTGTTATTTGAAATATTTCCAGACAAGAGACAAACTAAGCTAGCTTCATTAGAAAGTATAATCCCAAGGTTGAAGTTTCCATGATCAAGATTATGTCTAGAACATATGATTCATAGCCATTTTTAAAAGACAAACTGCATAAAAACTATTAAGTTATTTAGTCTAGACTGTAAATACAAAATAACAGCCAAAGACTGAGATGAGATCATGCACATGATAAATACTTGCTCCAAAACTAACTGTCAGACAGGATTCAGTACTATCTAATTTACAGAATGTGTATTTCTCTATTGTTATCTCACAAAATACACAATATTGCCCCAGATGTCTATATGAAATTCAAAACAGTCTGTTTTTCCTTCATACATACAAAATGGGAATACTAGATGGTAAAAGTATTTTGAAAATCCATCTTGAAAGCAATAAAAAATTGCTAGAGACAGAACTTGAACAGGACTTATAGACATGTGTTTTGGGATTCGGTCCATTCAGAAGATTTAAAGTGGGCATGAGGAAGCTTCTCTTGTTGCTCTTTGTAGGAGAAAAAGAAAAGCAATCTAAAAACCATGGACCCAGGCAACAGCTCCCACTATATATCACTGGGAAAAAAAACTATTAACACAGTATCTAATAATGGAAAACTTGACATATTCCGTGAGAATAATGCCAAACAAATTCACCAAAATGGACAAAGAGGAGGTATACTTTGCAAAGAAAAGATGAAACAGTGAAATACTGAGCTTATGGAGAAACTTTGATATAGATAGTATAATCTTGTGAAAGGAAAGGAAGCAAAGAGTATCTCAAAGGAAAAAACATTTCAATTGGGTAGTTCTCCTTCTCTAGTCTCCTATACTGCCTTCCTTCATAATTTTCACCTCCTCCATACTGGCAAATATTCATCTCCACAGTATAAGCTACTATAAAAGGTTAAAAACTCATACGATTTTAAAATAGAGGACAGCTGCACTTAATATGCACTTATGTATTCTTAGTCATGTAGAAAGTTGTCTTAATGCCTACAACAGCAACCACAATTGAAATGTCTTTATTGCAAATGGGTCAAAATAAATATTTTTCTTTTTGAAAAACTTTTTTTTTTTTTTTACTAAACGTCCTTTTCTTCATTTCTCTCTTTTTCCTACCCAAATATTTAAATTTACAGAGGACAATTAATCTGCAAAGAGATTTAAAGGAAAATGAGTTTAGTGGGGCAGATCAAAACCAACTTCCTTTAGCATCTTGGGTACTCAGATTTCTTTAGGACTATGTTATCGCATGGGTGGAAGTGTTCAGAGGCACAACATCCTTACTTATGTTGATATTTGCAGGTGTAAATTGCAGCTATATACGTGCACTCAAAGTAGTTAAGCACAAGTCAAGTCAATAAAAGCCCTGTAATGATTTAAGAAATGTAGATGTTAGATGAAAATAAGGAAGCAAACACAGCCTGGTCAGAAAGCTGGACACAGGTCAGCAAAAAAGAGGACCCTAATTTCTGTCACTGGAATAAGAGCAGAGATGAGCTGAAGCCCTTTGTACCACACCTAGACTCCCTATCTGTAAATAGCTTCACAGAAGAGGAATTAAAAGGAATTGAAGAGGAAAAACTGAAGAGAAATTAAAACAGGTGAGGCCCCTCTGCTCTGCAGCTCTGGTCATTGCAGGCTAAATGCCATGCTATTAAGATGGCTGCAAAATCTTGCTGTCAGTGAAACAAGGAATTTGTAGTTTAGCTTTCTATACAAGAACAAACTGCACTGGGAATAACACAGTCCCACTCAGTATTGATGTAGCTGTCCAAATATGTCCTACTGTCTACAAATTAAGCACCAATACCAACATTTAAATATCTCTTTTCATATAGAAAGAAAGCAAGGAGAAGAAGCAAACAGTGATACAGTGTGGGACTAGATAATAAAACATTTGTCAGTTTAAGACAGTTTCCATGTCTTGAAGTATTTTGTGTTTCAAAGCACTGAAGAAGAAGCAGTATTAATGGCAAGATGAAAAAATGCAGTTCTGTCCAATATACAGTTCAAAATTAAATGGGAAATAGTTTATGTTCTCTTTTCTGCAGTTTCTTTCTATTTAGTGACCTTGACATTAAGACTCCAAACCATATTTGTGAGATCAAGTTTCCATTCCTGGACTCTGCTGTAGAACTGCTGTATCATCCCAAGCCAGTCACTTTCCCTCTGTGGTCTCAATTTCCACCAGTACACAAGGGGTAATATGACAGTCATACCTAGCTTTGTACAATTTATTTCATTTTAAATTGTAAGGCAAGCATTGAGTCTTGCTGCCTGTTCATGTAGACACAAAAACAATCCAATTTTTGTCTTGCAGCTTTCCAAAGGATTTTGTTGTCTGCTGTGCCTCTGTATTTGTGTTTAGAGCCTGCACTGCAAGTGCCGATACATTGGGATGCAAACTAATCTCCCAGCATTGCCAGCCTGTATAGACCTAGGTGATACGTAGGAACACAGAAAAATCTCTGCCACTCTCACACACTGGCACACTAAGCCACCTATGTGCACCAGTCTCGCAATCAAAGGAAGTTCAAAAAAAGTTTCTGTGAAATTCTTCTGGTGTTATCTGAACCATATCTAGTGAAAGATTGGTTTCAATAGTTTTGTTACAAGTGCAAAAGTTCATAAACTGCAAGTTGCCTACCATACAGCCTACCAAAACCGAAAAAGGAATCAAAAAGCTTTATGAGATCACACTTCTGCAGACATAATGCATTCCCCACCCAAGCACTGAGCTGATCTACTTCAAGCAATGAAACACATGTTCTGGAGTCCTGAAAACTGCATGTCTCCCACGCAAGGGAACCAAAAGAGTAAAATAGCTGTGGAAAATTGCAGAAAAGACCAAGACAGCCTCTTTTCCTCATACATTGTATTATGTGGCATAACATCACAACTATGCTTCAAAAAACAACTCTGCCCTGCCAGCTGGGCTGTGCCAGGATCTTTTCTGCCCAGCTCTACTATTTTAATGGTCAGAATTCAGTGTCATTATCATTCTTTCACTGTGCCTTCCTCAACTCTTGGACTAAAGACCATCTATCACTATCCTTCAAAGAAGCTACCAGTAATCCTGTTCTACACATGTTCTTGATATACAGAGCTGAACCAAATTCATACACAGCTTATAAATATCCAGAATAATCTTTAATATAATTACTTCAGCACTGACCTCCCAGCTATTCTCTAATGCAGAGTTAAGAATAGAAGACATTTTCACAGAACTGCTTTGAGACAATTGTTTGACAAGAGGCTGTTTATAGGACTGTTATAGATCTAATATTAAAGACAAAGAGGAAAAATATCTTTTGTCCAATAAATGGTCAAAAATAAACCGTTTATATTCTTGTTTTTTCACAGTTCCTTTCTGTTCAGGAAAGGCTGAATGACCTTGACAACAAGGCTCCAGACCATACTTGTGAGATCAGGTTTCCATTCCCAGCCTCTGCTGAAGAATTGTAAGACTTAAGAAGCCTCTGCCATTACACAAGGATTGAATTTCATTAACATGAAACAAACAACCCAGGGTTCAGAATTCTGCAAAATAGATCAAAAGGTTAATTCTTCCTTTGATGGAACAAGAAAGAGCTTTAAATACTTCAGCATGCTACACAATGCTAAGAGTAATACAGGATTGTGAGTTTGTCAGTCACAGGCTGAAAGGTGATAGTGATATAAGGAATCAATAACTGATACAATGTAACATAGAGAACTAACACTAAGAGGGAACTATCGATAGGGAACTAACACGAGAGGGTTAATAGAAATAACTGTAGGGGCTTTTGCTGAAGCCACAAAGATAGACTGTATGGTTAAGGCCATAATTAACAGGGAGTATGTTATGGTTGCTATCAGTACCTGGCCTTGAAGCTTCAAGAAACTAAAATAAATCAGGAAATATGTCAAGAAAGTAAAACAATTATAAAGGTTTGCTCATTAGGCGGGTTTGAGTTGCCAACAGAACCGGTTTGAGTTACTTTTTGAGCCAAGTTCAAAAGGACACAGAGAGGAAGACCCACGATCTTCATCCCCAAGACCCCCGAAGACCCCGGCCCAGGAAAAATGGAAACCACTGCGCAAACTCGGATGGGAGNCATGCACATGCTACACAATGCTCGTACCTTCTCTACAACTTGATTTTGTTGGGGTTTTTCCGCATGTCAATAGCATTAGTCACTTAGAGGAGACCGGGGTCTGAATCCTGCCAGGTGACAAACATGTGATGCCTCGTGCCGGAAGGAAGGAAGGGAGACAGTCCCAGCCAATGTTGGGGTAGAGCCGAAACTGGTTTATTCAGAAAGCATGGGACGGGGTATAGGTCCCCGGGAGGAGTTAGGGGCGGGGTTAGGGGCGTGTCGCGGCAAGCAGGGGAAGGGCTAGGAGGGCAGGAGGGGGATACAGCTGGGGCGTGGCTAGCTTCGCATTGTGAAGCTGGGTTAAGCCAGTGAAGAGATAGGGGATACATGGTAATACAGGGTAACTGGGTAACCACCACCAAAAACATACAGACACAGGGGGACACTATCTAGCTAATACAATAAATCGCTATCTATGCTACAAGACATTTTCTAAAACAGGAGCTTCTGGATCTTGAGGTAGTTGTCAGTTTTCTGGTGTTGTTCTCTGGTTTGCTAGTTCTGTCCACTCCAGGAAATGTTCGGATTGGTCCCCTTCACAGTCTCTTAGGGAGTGTTTTCCCACAATGTGATAAAGCAATTTTACTAACAAACAGCAGAATGCATCAAACACATGAAGATTTCATTGCCACAGTATGATAATTTTGGATGAAAACAATAGCCCTCTGAAAGCAACTTGTTCTCAGAAAAACAAGCCCATTGGGTTTTGGTTACTATGCTGGCACTCCATCGACATCTACAAGATTTCATCCCATGCAGACAAAACCAGATTTCAGGCCTTCTTTTTCCTTTTACCTTTAACCTTTTTCTGTAGGGTTTTTTCTTTTTTGTTTGGTTGGTTTTTTGTTTGGTTGAGTTTTTTTCTGGAAGGGAGAAGAGGGAGCATGGATGCAAAGTTGCCAGACTTTTTCCCAAGATTTGCCTATTAGTTCTGGAGATTTTCCCATAGTTCTTTTGTTCAAGTTGCAGAAACACTTTCTGAAAGTTAAAAGACTTTTAGCTCATCTCTTACTCACTTGAACACAAGGTAACATAGCCAGCCTCCTACTGGAATAAAAGCTGGACAAAACATTCTTTACTCGTGGGATCATTTTTGACAAACATACTGGGGTGTTGGTTTTTTTCTTGGAGAACTGGGACTTTCATGATTGTCAGATTAGCAACATTTCTGCTTTTTTCTTCCTTAAAGATGAAAATATTAAACATTTCACTGTTCCCAAAGTGAAATCTTGAGTTCCAATACATGAAGCAGAGTATTTCTCTCTGTCACAGCACAATACCAAATCACAACTCCCTAGACTGGAATATGCTTCATGCCCACACTCTTTTCCAAAGGCTGATCTCCCCTTCAGCTTAAACCTTCTGTGAGGCACAGTGACTTCCCGTCTTGCTCTTTTCCATCATGCAGGTACCATCGAGTTTGACAGAGAAATCCAGGGACTGAAAATATCTTTCTAAATCCATTTTATTTCTTGAAAAAATGTTCAGCTGTTTGGGGCTTTTTCCCCTCAATGAGAGATGTCTGCAAAAAGAAACTCCTAGCAAATCTTTTTGGCTAAAATCTCTATCTGGTGTTTCCTTTAGATTTTCTGTTGGAGTCTTATATTTATTTTGTTATTTCTAGCAATTTTTTTTTTTTATTTCCACCCTATTTAGATATAGGCCTTAACTGCTAAGCAGTCAGATCAGCTGAGGAATAGGACAGGACAGGATAGAACAGAACAGGTTGGTTTACCAAGGCATCAAGTTCTTTGCACAAAGAATATTTAGATCTCGTTTCATAGTTTGGAAACCAACCTGTAAACTTCCATTTGAGTTATGGAAAAAGTGCTTCTGTGCTTAACATCTGGTGAATGTGGCTGCTGCTTCTCTGCTACACTATAAAGATCCTTTACTTGAACATGTATGTGATATCACGTACTGGGAACTGTAGTCTTTACAAACTGCACTTCATAAACACAGTGAATGTTGCCATCTGCTTTATTTTTTAAAAGCACTAATTCTTGAAAAGTAAAATATTTGTGTATATGCTGTCCACCAGTCTATAAAAAGTTAGAGAAGTGGGAAGTTCTAAGACAATAACTTCCCACACCATTGTCTTTTTGAAGTCTCTAAATGGCTGGTACTTACATGCAAAGAGAAATGATATGTCTTCATCTTCATATACATCTGAGTGATCTTCACCTATAAACTGAGACCAAGATTTCCATGTTTATTTAAGCTGTGGGTCAAGGCCAAAACAACTGCAGCTTTTACTGTAACAGAAATCCAAACTCTTTTGCAGCTTCCTCATAGCACCATAACATATACACTGCTTCTAAAAGTACTGTTATCTTCAGGACGCTATTCCCATTCTTTGCTGAATCTAGTTTGTAGGAGACACTGGCACAACACTTTGAGAATAAGTCCAATCCTTTATGAAAAAAGACAGTCCATCTTCCTCATCTTTATTGTCAGCTTTGAGGGATTTTCCCTCTCTTTCTGTATAACCTAGCCAGATACATTATCTCAACTCAGTTCAGATCCAAAGAAAGCAAAACTACTAGGATCTATCTCATTGCAGAAATGAAACCAAAGAACATACTGGCTTCTGATAGAGGGAAAGAGATCTGAAGAAGAGGATTGTGGGTTTGTTTCATTGTTAGCAGACACCAGTTTTCATTCAACCTGATTTTTTTAAAGCACATAAAACAACAAGCTATCTCCTACAAAAATAATTTTTTAAACAATCACTTCAACCCATTGGATCCTGTAAGTACAAAAATGTAATTTAGGAAATAACCCAGATCTAGTCAATAGTACATTTATAGCCAGGTACAGGCAAAATGAATCTCTGCCATTTTAGTCAAACTATTGACTCTGCAGGTGCTTTTCTGCATCAAATAGGACGTGGTTCTCAAATTAAAGGCTCTGTCTGAGTGCATGAGCTTTCACTTTGCCAAGGGAATCAAAAGCAGATAATATCCTTCCTGGCTTTTAACTCTGGAGTGAGCAGGGGTCAGCTGCTGTTCAAAAAGCTTCAGGGCACTCTCTCCACATATTCCTGTCCAACTGTTCTTCTAATCTGGGACTGATGGATCACATTGGGTCCTAGTTCCTCCCACTACTATCTTCAATATATTTCTCAAGGCAAAGGCAGCAATTAGAAATTAAGCCTATTGTGTTTATTCAAGCAATGGCGGCACTGGAAACACAGCTGGTTGTGAGGCTGGTCTGGAGAGCATATCCATGTCACTCCTTTTGTTCAAAGGGATCTTGTTGGGGACTGAAAATCTGGCCCTTCACTTTCAGGTGTAATTCACTTTTGAAATACAGTATTTCCCGGTGGAAAAATTTCTTACCTACATCAGTCTTCACACTGCTGGGATCAAACAAACAGGGATCAAAAGAGCTTCTAACCATAAGAAGGGCTTATCTCAAGCACAGTGTCTGATCATGCCCCAGACTGTGCTGGGCATCTTAGGGCACTGACCCTGTGCCTCAGAGCTTTCAGCCGTACACTGCATCAGTTACAGCAAAGAGGCAGGAAGCAGTGGGGAGGAAATAAAACAGGAAACAACAGGAATACGAGAGCAACACATCAGATGGGATGCGCACACAGCAGGGTTTATGGTTCCTAATGAACCACAATAGAGCTCTGGTTGCCTCCTGTTTGTGATAGATTTGGTTCTTGTGGAGGGATTTGAGCATGGCAAGTGACAACAGGAGTGCCATGCTGAGTATACAGTCATCCCATTGACTACTGTATAGCACAGAGATATGTCCACGTTTAAAATTAGCTACACTGGGTACAGTGTGCAATATTGATTTCACAAGAGTGAAGGTCAGAATGGGAGCAAAATCCAGCTAAGGAGATGAAGAAAATGAGCTTATGCTGGGCCCTGTGCTGCACTGAACCAATGGTAAAATGAGACAGTTTAAATCTAGCTAGGATACATCTCTGAACATGTCACTAATTTGAGTGTAGACATATCCTGACTGAGGTACACCCAATGGACAGAGACTTCACCTCCTCGCCGTCTGACATGCAGATGCAGATATGATTTGAGGAAGTTCCATCTTCCTTTCACAGTTCCTCCTCGGTCACTCCACACTGCTTGCCCATAAGACAGCAATCTGACACAAGTATGACTAGAAAATTGTTTTCTTCCTATGTTTGCAGAGAGGTCCCTCTGGAACTGTAGAGCCTCGTGGAGTTTTTTTACCTTAGTGGGTTTCATTACGTGGAGCACAAACGTATATCTCTTCCAGTTCTAGAGTTAGTATTGTTATCAGCTGGGGATCTCTGCGTCAGTTTGTTGAGGGGTATGTACATACCCTTAGAAGCTTATTAAAGGGGATCTCACACAGCACATCTGGTCCTGTTCTTGTGAGGTTTATTCATTCAAGGAGAGTCATCACTGAGAGGGGAAACCCTTAATGCCTGGAAGCTCCTAATACCCTTGAGTTGTCTAAGCAAGGGTAGCAGATTATTCTCCAACCCTAAATATGAACAATGGCAAATATTCAAGTAATGTAATCATTAACCTGAGTGGACTGTGGGAAAAAAAATTCTTGTGCCAACACCTAGGTACATAGTGTTGGTATTTAAAACTATATGAAAGGCTTCTACATAGAAGTAGCCACATATCCATGCAGCAAAATTCTCAAAATATTCTCAAAATAGGTTGCTTAATGTTAGTTTCTGACTTGAAAAATATTGACCTCAGATTGAAAACACAGAGGCAGAATCAAAGCCAAGAGTGCAGTATTCACAATTTGCTGATGAAGTATTCATACCTGCACATTCCCTCCTGGCTACAGCATACACAGTAAAAGTATTCTCTAAGACTCCCAAGCAATAGGACTACAGGTCCATTAAACCTGCAGGGTTTGAAGGACACTGTCAAAGAATCATAAAAATTACAGGCCCTATTAATTAACATCCTATCTATATGTCTGCCAAAGAAGGGATTATTTTCTTTGACTCATCCATTTTTAAAATGGATGAGAAGATCCCATTTTATTGCAAAGGAGCTCTAATTAATGTTCATTTACAGCTCTGGGGAGTTAATTCCAGTTCTGAGCTGCATCAACAGCATTGCAGCCATCAACTCAAAACCAGTGAAAGACATTTGAGCTCAAGAACAGTTATGCCTCTCCCTGTGATATTCCCCCATTTTGCCCTTTGTCCTTCCTTTCTGATACTTTCTGATATAGATTATAGGAAAACAGGATTTTTTTTGCGGTTCATCTGTGCCTGCTGCATAATCCTCTGCAGCACACTGCTGGCAGTTGCAGGGATAATTATGTGACCAGGAAGGTTCTGGCAGCGGGTAGCACCCAGTGGCAGGAATGAATGAATTTGAAAAGATTAGTTCATTTCCATGCAGAGTCCTTAGAGAAAGACAGAGAAATGCTGAGAAACCAGTGGGAAGGAATGTCTTTCCAATAAAACCACAGAATCTGCAGGCAGTATCCCAAATCCGTCCACCCAGTGCTGTCACAGCACTTTGACCAAGCTGTTTCCCTTTGCCATATCTCAGGCTTCTCAGCTGCAAAGCAGGGATGAAATACTCCTGACAAGGATGTTCTGTTTCCATCTCAAGACAAGACTTGTAAGTTGGGCACTGCTAAAACATTTCCAGACTCATGGAACTAGGTTTAAATGTTAATAAACACAGAAGACAGCTGAATTCCTTAACAGAATGTGCTTTCAACAGGGCTCAGTGCTTTCTTAAAGGGTTTTTGTATGGTAATGTGACATTTTACAGCCTACATGTAGGCAATTGTCTTTGAAAGAATGACCAACTTTTTTTTTTTTTTTTTTTTTTTTTGAGAAAAGCCTTTGATTAAAACACTTTTCTGGGGGAGCTGATATGCAAGGACAGAATGTGGATACAAAGGTGATTCAAGACTCAAGACCTAGCACTGTTATTACAGGTACTAGAATTAAGACAACATCAGACTCTGGCACCAACTGGAACCACTGTAGTCTATTGTGCTTGTAAATTATTTTGCAGTATCTCCTAGGTCTGCCACAACTAGATTGCTGTACTTCAACAAGATTTCAAATGAATGACAGAAAAGAATAATTTAAAAGCTTATTCCTGCTTAGCATCTCAAAACTGTTTGGACTGCTGTGCTAACAGGACATGTTGAATTAAACATTAATAATACCTGGATATATGGTTTTGAGTGCAAAGTCACTAATAATTCTTATTGTCCTCAAAAGGGGATATTCTTTGCTCCTGCAGCAATGAAGTCAGTGGAGTTTTTACCACAATTACACTGGGAACAGGAACAGGTCTTATGGAAAGAGACTTTAAAACTGCAGTCTAAAACATGCATGTCATTTCCATCCACATAGCACCCTTTCTGTGTGAGCAGAAATACTTATTTCGGTTTTGCTCAGAACCAGCACCAAAAGTTATACCAGCTGCCATTCATACAGGATTTCTGCATGCTGTATGCACGGTGTCATTGCCTGCTCAGGACACAGGTGATCAGCTGCACTCCCAGATCATAAAGACCTGACTAAACAAGACTTCAGGATGCTCAATAATCTGCAAGCCAGGAACATGCAGCCTCTATTCACAACCATTCCTACCAAACCCCTTTGGTTTTCCACCTACACCCTTTCTGTTATAACTTGACATTAATCTACTGTTCCTAGATTCCAGTCACACCAACAAAAGAATAAATTTAGGCCCCTTCAAACCGTTCCTTTAACCACTCCTTTTCTCCATACTCTCTCACACATGAAGTCATACTTTTATGAGTTTATCATTGAAAGTGCTTGCCACAGGGATAAATAAGAAGGTAGGAAGACAGGTTGGGCACCAAACTGAAAAAGCAAATGTAAATGTCTTCAACATTTCAGTGTCTGTGCTGGATGTCAGTTCTTCTGAAGTAATGTTTTATCCATCTGCTTCCCTTGGTGTATAGTCCAGAAGATTTGAAAAATAACAGAGGCTTCATTTAACAGTACAAAAAATGACAACCTGTGATTTAGGCTAGGACTACATAAACATAAATTGCAACCAGTCCCTTGTAAATTAGAGGGAACAAGGAGAAGAAAAACACCAAAATAATTTTTTTAAAGGAGTTATTTCATTCAGAATGAAAATACAGACAGATTCTGGGCAGCTTCATTCATGAGCCTTTACTTGTAAGTAATAACACAAGTCAATTACAGTAACTTATTAATTCCTTCTTCTTCCACATTGTATAATTTCCTGGATTTTGTCTTTCTTAGGCCTGAAAATAAAATGTGAGCCAGAGCACAACCAGTACCACTCCTCCTCTGTCAAGAAAGTAAGTTACTCAGCTTTGTTATGGAAGAGTTTGCTTCTTCCTGTGTATCTGAAGAGCAACAAGGTTGACAGAACAAGGACTCCAGCAGAGCAGTAGGCTGCTTACACAATTTCCTATTACCAGAGAGTCTGTCAGAGCAGTGAGGTGTTTATTCTACTGGAAAGCAAGTTGGGTCTGATGTTGCTTAAGCCTTCCTGCTGAATCAGAGTTAACATAAGGAATGTATTCCCCCAACAGCTTCGGGGGTTTGGTCTGTTTTTCAGAAGAACTGAGTCAATATCTTCATACTGTTACACATCTCTTACAAAAACCTGCTAGCCAGTTTGAACCAAATTTGTAAGAGGATATAGATCCCGCACTAATGCAAAACTAGGCAGCCCGGTAGGGAAATTCAGGAATGCCTCTACTGGGGGATGGGCAGCAAGTAGTTTCTCTTCAAACATCAAAGAGTCTACAGGAGAGTCCTTCCCCAAGACAAAAACCCCTGGAAAAACATGTTTCATTGATTTAGCTGCTGCTGAAAACATTTATTTGAGCTTTTAATGTCAAGTGAGAGATAAAAGGGCAGTTAACAATCCTTGTTATTGCAAGAAACATAATACATCCTTCTCTTAAACTGATCACAGTCCATCATAAAACCACTTGTGTTTCTTGTCTCAAAAATCTATTTGAAAGGCTGGCCCAGAATGTCCCTGTTCTGACTGTCAGAAGTCTGAAAA
Source organism: Sclerurus mexicanus (assembly GCA_013396755.1). Taxonomy (NCBI): domain Eukaryota; kingdom Metazoa; phylum Chordata; class Aves; order Passeriformes; family Furnariidae; genus Sclerurus; species Sclerurus mexicanus. Next base: position 1,493,475 of record VWZF01003853.1, read on the forward strand.
TGAAAAGGAAGTTCAGTATTTCTTGGCTCTGCTCTAAAGCCAACATTGCTCTTTAGCTGAAAGACCTCTTCTCCTCTCCTGCCTGCCTTCCCCACACTACATTACGAATTTCACTCTGCCTTCTTACCCTTTTCTTACCAGACAAATTCTGTCAATCCCTTTTGTACTACAAACTCTCCATTCCCATAATCATATGTTCTGTTTTAATTCTTTTTTCCTGAACCTGCTTGCTCAGATGTCTACAAGCCATGCCTTGTATCTTACTGTTAGTAATTTATTTCTTCTTTCTTGCTTGCTACAAGTTCTAAGACCACACTTACTTTTTCATGGGTCTGTTACACTGACAACTCAGATATCCTGTGTCTTTCTTCCCCTTTGTCATTTCCAACTTGTGAACTCTGAGCACGTCCCAAAATTTCTGGTTATTAATTCTATACATGATCTTAACACTTTGAAATATTGAAAGTCAACCTGTTCCTCAGATTCAGATTCCTAAGGTCACTTGGTTCTTTCTGTGTCATATCCCAGTTTGTCATCCGATGGTATCTCCCTGCTTTGGGTGAGTCATAATTTTATCAGCATAGTTTTGGGTTTGTGTCAATATCATAAAAAACCCCATAAATTGGATTAGTCCCAGAAGTTATCCTTCAGAAGCTCCTTCACTAATCTCCTTCCAAGATGATTCTTCCATCACAATAACTTTTTATCGCAATTGTAATGGTTACGTAGTTCTGTTAATCAATCTCCTCATCTTGCAAATTTTTGCATATTCAAAAATTTGTGCCCTTTTCAGACTTTCCTTTTAATTCCATTATAAATTACTCCTATATATTAACACTTAGAATAGTTCCTCTCTGTATTTTGTAACTACATCAGTCACACTGGTCAGTTTAACATTAATAGGACCCAATACAATCTCCTTGCCAGCCACAGATGATAATTAATGTTTTTCACCTCCATAGCTATTGCCTGTGCAGTGCAGGCTAAGTGGACCGTAAGGCTTGCATTCAGTGGGAGTCATTGCTGTTGGTGAAGAGCATTTCCATCTGAACATTTATTCTCCATAGTTTCATTACTGTCTTACCTAACTTCAGCCAGAGCCAGCTATCTCTTCAGGGCAAATGAAAGCTGTGAGATCATGATGGTTTCAGTTCATATCAGACAGCTTAGAATGGGGGGTCATCCACAGAATACTGGGACTTCAAACTCTCACCACCTTTCCTGATGTCCCCACGCACACACTGGTAGAGAAGCTGAGCTTTCAGGTTACATGTATGAAAAGAGAGAAAATTTTTATTGATTATAAGTTTTACACTCAGGATCAGTAGTACTGCTACTGTAGCTCTGTTCCTGTGGGGTCTGAGAAAGAATGGGCAAGGAACAGAATATGAGCAAAGTATCTGATTTTACAAAAATGACAGGTGAAAGTGGATATAGGTAAAAGACAGGGATTATAAACCAAATAAATAAAAGCAGTATTACTTTCAACATTCTTCAGTTTTATTCAGTTTTAAGAGTCCTAGGAGATCCCTAAGGATTGTTTATTCAGTGTCCCAGATGGAATAGTAATCTTTGAGGTTATGATGCCTTCCATCCATAAGATCTGTTATCTTGCTGAGAAAGCAGATGTCCTTCCAAAATTTCACAAGATAAGGAGAAGACTTCTTTTGATAGCATTATCTTTTAACTGTACACATACAAGCATTCATCTCACAGTTGGTGTTCTTGGGAATTCACACTAAAAGCAAATCCACAAAGAACTGTCTTTAACACTTTTGGAGGCTGGGATTGCAAGACACTTTTTTCCAATAGTCACTATACACTGGTCTCTCAAAAACTGGTCTTAGCATTCAGTCTCTGTTTCAAACCACAGACTTTGACTACTATCTCTGTAAAAGGAGAATTGTATATGTGTTCAAGAATTAAAGGGGGTCATTTCAGTAAACTACCAATTGTACAGGTTTTCAATGATCCATTCATTCATTCATTATCACAATTAAAACAGTGTTTTCCCCTAATAGGAAAACATAATAAAAGATGCTTAGCTACTCTACCAAATATAGTTCTCTAAATAGAGGAAAGATTTTTTTTAATTTATCACTGTAAGCCATTTATGTTATTCATTCACCTACTGCCTCCAAACTCACTAGCCTTGAGTTTTGGCCTAAGTAACACTTTTTTGTGACCAGTGTTGAAGACAGGATATTGATTTATATTGTCTATTGGTCTGACCAAGCATGACTGGGTTTATGTTCTTATATTTACATTATTAGACTCAACACTTTATATTCAGACATAGTAGGCTCCATCCCAGTGGAGCAGGAGTAACATTAGTGCTGGACTGCTCTAATATACTACAGCAAAGAGCCTCTTTGAGATGAAAGATGGAGGATTTGCAAACCAGGTTTGGTCATGTTGACAGAGCTACACTGATGGAGAAGTTAACAGACTTGCAACTTAAATAAAACCCTCTAACTTGTGTTCTGTAGAAATCCTGATTAATATTTTATGGTTTATTACCATTCTTTTAGTAAATTATTCAAAAGCATAGCTCAGCAAAGCACACGGGAAGTCCACTGTGTCAGGTCAATTAGTTCTTTAAGCATTATGTAGAATTTCAAGCTTTTATTTCCAATTACAGAATAAAAATGCTATGATTGGGGAACAAGAGGAAGTGAGGTAGGTTAGATATATTCCTTTTTTAAAAAAATCCACTTAAATATTTGGGGATTAGTACCCCAAGTGTTGGACTTCTCCTTGTCACGGCAGTTCTTGTAGGCAAAAACCTGTATTGCTGTGTGCTAGCTGAGAAATATCAGACATGTAACTGAGGATTTAATGCCTGCATGCCTTTATCATGGTTAAGTGAATAAAACAACCAGCTACAAAAACAACTGCTCTGTTAGGGATCGTTTAACAATCTCTCCCAAAATTTGTGGGCAGTTTGTAATTTCAGAAAGTGAGAAAACAAGCATTAGCTGATGCATTCCAACTCCCTGCTACTGTGAGAATGTTCTCTATTGTACATTTACAATTGATCCCTCCAGGCCACTGCAGCTTTTTAAGTCCTATATATAAGGAACCATGCTCTCCTTTGAGTGCTTCTTACTACACAGCAGAACTCATCAGGAAAGACAGTCAACTCAAGTATTTCTTCTTAATTGAGTCTGCTGTATGTCTCTCCCACTCTGGAAACAGTTCTAGTGTTTTGAGCTGTATATACATATCATTCTGGTTGGTAAACACCCTCTCTTAATTACTCCATCAGTTTCACTAACTCTGGGTGTTTCAGTTTAGGGGCATAAAAAGTTTCAGCATTTCATGGGCAAGAAGATCTCTAATTATTCAAAGTTTTCATTAATGACTGTTGTGGTAGTCCCCTCATTTTCCTCAGTCCTTGATACTCCTTTGATAACACATGCATATCTACCTACACTCCACTGGAAATTTCATAAATAATCCTGAAACAATAAAAGGGAATGAGAAGGTTAATATTCTCAGTGTCATCCGATGTCAGGCGATGATTAGGCTCCAACCCATTCTTCCAGGTGCAATTTAATGTTCTCCTCTGAAACACATGCCTTTGTCATTGTCTTGTCCTGGAAGCAGGCAACTTTGTCTTTGAAGCTGGAATCTAAAGAAGCCAGTCAATGCACTTTGGATACATCAAATAATCCCATTTTAAAATGGCTGCTCACTCTCACACCATCACAATCATCCCAGCTGAGCCTAGGCACCCTCCTTTTAGGCTTGTCTTTGCAGTTTGACAAAAGTCAGGGTTAAATCAAGATGTCTTTTCCACAGTAGCCTGAAAACTCCTGGATCTTCTGGTTTTTCAAAGCAAGAACCTCTTGATTCTTGTCCCCAGTGATTGCACTTCCTACAGCTTTCTGTAGCATTGGTCCTATAATGATTCTATCTGTGATTACACATCCACATTAGTGTAATCTCAATCCATGCCAGTGATGAATTGAATGGCCCTGGACACTTTCACATTACTAAACACTCCCACTATATCCATTGCCTGGATTAAGAGCTCATGCAGGTGCCCATTTAGCTAGATCAGGCACCTGGTCTGCCAGGAAAAAGGACAAAGAAAGTCACGGCAAGGTGAAAAAGGGAAAGGAGGCAGAAAAGAGAGGGAAAAGCAGAGCAGGATGGAGAGGGAGAAGACTTTAACCAGATGACTTTCCTTATTTTGTTTATGTGGCTGTACAAATGCTAGTGCCTTACCAAAACACACAGAGAAAAACTTCTGAAGAAGAGAATAATGGAAGGCTACCACTCTGCATGTCAAGCATGGACCTGTGCTAACTTGAACTGCCTGCATAACCACACCTCATAAGTCACAGAAGTCCAGGCTTTCTGACCAAGTCAGTAAACACAGGAGCATTTTGACTTTATAGTTGAGACATCTTTCCATACCTCAGGGCAAATTTCACGTAAGGCCATTTCATGTAAGGGGCAGGAATTACATTTAAGACAGTGTTGATTATAGATGAAAGAAAGGAAGGAATACAAAAAATTAATTCTTTAAATTGCCTTAGCATACAGGCAAGCTGAAAATACCAGTATTCTGTACCAGAATACCAGAGTATTCATTGAATAACGAAATAATTTCAAGACATATTTGAGCAAAAGAAACAGGCAGATTTTACACCATTCTCCAGCTACATTTAACAGGGATATTCCAACCTAAACAATTCTATGATTCTATTATATCTTGCTTTCCAAATCATTAGGTATAAACCACAGCGAGAAACCAAATTGGCAGCGCAATGATATGATAAAGTAATTCTCCTAAGTATTTCTAATGCCTGGCCTTTCTTCAGTTGTTCCAAGAGGCTATCAAAGTTCTTCATACAAAGAATGAATTTTGCTTCCCAGCAAGCTGATAAAGTACAGAAAAACCTATTGCACTGTTGGAAAACAGAGGCGCAGAGCATTAGTGTCTGTAATCACCTAGTAAAGTAGTTGCATCATCAGGCTATCCATCTGTATTAAAACATAAAACCTTTGATGTCAGATTCAGGACCAGCAGAGTCAGTCACCACCACTGGCTGTCGCAGATTTTGGATGGACAGATTCATGACACTCCGAACTGGCTCGCTCTTTCTTCCACCTCTCAGTCTAGTATTTCAAACACTGGCAAGAACGAATTGTCCTGTGAGGCATACAAAGTAACTTAGTGATCCAATGTTTATGCTTTCCCCAAAGGCAGGCCCTGAAGAGATATTTGATTACCTACAGAAATGTCACTGAAATACAGAGCCTTGCAGTCAATTGCAGATTGGCTCAAGAAACAAGACAAAAAGAAAACAAATGCACTCAGGAGAACCTGTGTATTTTTCCTTTGTTACTTTCAGAACAGTATGACAAGCCATGCATCCTTTGGCAGACTGCTTTCTGCTTTGCACCACAGTGAAATAAGTACATTAGTACCTGCTCCTAAGGTATCAACTTTACAAATTGTGGGATTCTCTTGGTAGGAGTACTGAAATTCAGCTCCGCCAGACTGTTTCCACCTGCCAATTGGAGACAAATTTATACATTAAGAAGCAGCAGAAGCCTCGAGGAAAAAGTTACATTTCAGCCTCTTCTGATGACCCCTGCAGAAAATGATACCCCTGATGGCTCTGATGAGGTGGATTGTGGGTTTTCTTTATTCCTTTGTCTGCCTCTGCAGGAAATTTAAGTCCTTTCTGATCATTTAATAATACTGTTTAGTACTTGAAAGGATTATATATTCATCTTCTTGGCACATGCAAAGGAACCAACCTTCCCAATATGCCAGTTTAGCAGCTTGGCTGCTGTTAGACACCTATCCTTTACGTTTCCTGTCTTACTGCCTTTTGGTACACACGACAGCTTCTTTGAGCGAAACTATTGTTAAGCCACAGCAGAACATGAAACATCCCTCTTGAATGCAGAGGGCAGAGAACCAACTAGTATGAAACCCAGCTTTTGCCTTGCAACATAACACAGCTCCTGCAATGTGCACCTCTGTGAGTGGCCTGGGCCAAGCTGCAGCACCTTACATCGCTACAGAAACCACCCTGTGCCAGAAAGGCAGCATGCACTGCTGCATAATGTCCTCTGCAAACACTGCTGAAGACTGTTTTATCAATACCAGAATTTCTTCCAATTTCCCCAAAAGAAGGACAAGCCTTTCATTATGTACTTTCTCACATTAACATTTTCAGTTCATTCTAATTTTTCTACCCTAAACAAAAATAGGTGTCATATTTTTAGGAGACCTGTGCACATTTTTTCTTGACAGTGACTCACTGCAGCTCCACCAGGATGCATATCTTCCCTCACAGAGTCGGAGCATACTTCACACATAATTTAAAAGGAAGAGATCCTGAGAGTAAATAGGGACAGCACAAGGAGACTCATATTCTGGAAAAATAATTTGTTAGTTTAATCTTACACTTTCTAGTTCTGCTTAGCTTTGAACTCTAAAATTATTTTTCATTGAAAATTGACATTAAAACAATGATTGCATATGCAGAGATCTCCTTGCAAAACTGTAGTATAGCATGAAGGCAGGGGAAAAAATGTAAATTAAAGGGACCAAAACCAAGCTGTAATTTTAAAATAGTCAACCAAAAAAATCGAGGGCACTGATGCAAAGGAACTCAACTTCAAATTTCCACATGGTTTTCATTTCACAAAAAAAAATAAAACAAATTATGGTTCTGAAAAGCCAAAGCCACAATATCCTCTCTAACATAGCATTTAGAGTATTTCTCAATCCCTTAAAGGGAGACTGTCATCCTAGTCTCCAGTGAATTTCCAGTTGCAAGATCAGATACATTTCAGCTATATCACTGGTTCCTCAGTCTCCCTCTCTAACTTCTGGCTTCACTGTCATTTTTTTCACTACCTTTAAGAGGCTCACACCAGTGAAAAAGCCATGGGGTTTTTGAGTCATAAAGACAAATGACTGTAGAGGTCAAACAGTAAGGATAATTATATTTTAAGTGTTACCAGACTGGAAGAGGAAAAGATTAGTGAAAGAAAGTACTTTTTAGTAACAATCTCCTGGTCAGTTTGCGCATTGCACTTTTAGCATCAGGTGAAAGTGTTCAGGAAGAATTGTACAACATAATGGTCTTGCAGTGGGAAACCCCAGATCACTTTGCTTCCATACAACAGAAATAAAGAAATGAGCAGTCAGCAGTTCTTTCAGTTTCATATAAGAGATGTATGTGGGGAAATGCTGATGTGATATAGAAAACATCTTGGTAGCCTCCCTGCCAGTATGTCCCCTTAGGACTGGCATCACCAGTATGTCACTGGCAAAGCACTCCATAGATTCTTGCACTCAAGTTTCTCATTCTATAAATTCCTCCTGGAGCACTGGACATCATGTTCTCTATATGACTGAAATGTTACATACAATTTTGAAACATCTGTCAAGGACTTTTTCTGACAGGTAGCCTAAGCAGTTGGATTTTTAGCTTTAGGCTGCTGCTTCTTGTTCTTCCAAGTTCAGGGCTGGGAGCAACTCACTTGCACCTGTTATTAAGCCTTATCCTATACATGTCAGTCTAAGCATAGGTGATAGTTTAGAAAAAATAAATGCAATCCTTTCTCCAGAGTTACAAAGCACACATGGAAGTTATCATTCAGGGATAAATTCTTATATCACAAAGGAAGTGGAGAGAGTAGTGGAGCCTTTGGGGAGAGAAGTTAATTTTAAGGAACAATTGAGAGGCAGATCACATTTTATATATGCATATGATAATAAATAAATATATAAACTAGAATAATATGTAACATATACATACATATTTGTCACAGATGTTGGAAGTCTGGGGGTAGAGAGGAATCCCAGCACAAAGTCCTGTGTGGGAGAGACACAAAAGGAGCAGTTGAGAGACAAGATTGGCAAAAACAGCATGTGCATTTGTAGGCAGAAACTTGTGTGGGCAGAGTTATTTACAGCCTTCAAGGCAAGAACAAGGAATATGAATTTAATGTGGATTTTCAATAAAATATATTGGGATTTTTTACAATGACTTGGTTAGCATTTCTAGACTGTTCTACCCTCTAATATCTTCTAGACTGCTTCTAAGCACCTTCTGAGTCCTTTACCTTGAAAAAGTCAGGGCAAGGGGCTGATACAGTACTGCAAAGGGAAGACAAAATGTTTGATACATGGAAAACTTAATCAGCAGAGATTTCTGAATACCATGTGTCAGTCCAGGTGATCTCTGTTTTGCTCAATGTGTTATTTTATTGCACAAATGTCTAGAGCCTTTTTTTTAATCATGCAACAGGCAGATATCAGAAGAGTGTATGACAGCAAGCTATTCACCATTAAGAAACATATTTGATAAAGTTCTGCAAATAACAATTCCGTTCCTGTCAGAATGGGTAAAAGACAGGTTGCTGGCACATGAACACAAGAAGATGTCAGGTAAAGAACAATGATCACAGTCCTGTTGCTTTACTCACCTAATGGAAAGCAAATATTGCAAAATGACACCTTGTATCTCCAGTGCTCTAAATCCCCATGTCAGAAGGGTGCCATGGACAATCTTTTTGCTGTACATGCTGCCTCCCTGGCTGCCAGGCATGAAGCTGAACTTTGTATTGCCAAGTGGGTTTGACCTGGTGTATGTGCTCATGCCTTACTGTAGCTAAGCGTGGAGGGATCTTTCATATCAACTGGACAAGCAATCATATATGCCTGAAAATAAAACAAGCAGAACAGAAATACAGATCCTTTTCAATTAAGACATCCCATCACAGTTGTGGCAGCTCTTTGAGTATTATAAAAAAAGTCTTTGACACATGGAGTATGGTCAAAATTTCACAGAAAGATTTTTGCCCTAATTGAAAACAAAAGCAGGAAATCAATCCATATATCTGAGATACCATAGCAAGCATCATGCTTTTCTCAACTTTTCCATCCTGAGACTTGGAATGGGTGGAAAGTGTTACTTTAGGGCAGCTGACAGTTGCAGTTCATCTTTGGTGGGACTACAATGATGAGTAGAAAAGGACAAAAATGCTTTGTGTGTAAAGTCTCCACAAGCCTGGCCTGTTAAATCCTCACCAGCTCCCTTGACCTAGGTTGGGAGGCAGAACATGGCTGAGGTGAGAAAATACCACATTGCAGTAATTCCCTGTTCCTACAGGCCTGCAGGAAGCTTAGTGCGGGTATCAGCAGCCCCAAATCAGAGCTTATTCACATCTACAGAGGTGTGTGGTTTGATGCCAGCCAGGAACCAAGTTGTACACAGCCACTTGTTCACATACACCCACCTCAGTGAGGTGGAGAAGAAAATCAGAAGAGCAGAAGTTAAAAAATTGATGATATGTTTTGATAAAGACAGCTCAACAGGTAAAGCAAGAGCCACGCATGCAAGCAAAGTAAAACAAGGAATTCATTCACTGTTTCCCATTCACAGTCAGGTGTCCAGCCATCTCCAGCAAAGCAGGGCTCCATCACACATAAGTTACTTGGGAAGACAACTCCAAATAAGTCACTCTGCACAATGCCTCAAATACTTCACATTTTTTGAGGTAATTCTAAAAACTGGACTAAACTGTCATATGTGTAAGACATGAATATTCATCAGTATAGGCTCAAATGAGGTCATAATCTACTTCTTTGGATGCACATCTTGTGTCCAAGTAGTGCAACAGCTGAGACACACCAGTTTTTACTGCCAGTAGGACAGAAGGGACCATTTTAGCCACCAGCTTGTCCAGACACCTTTGATTTCTCCTTCTTCCCCAACAAATAACTAAATACATGACTGCAGCTGGGCTGACAGGGGAGCTGAAAACCAGCTAGGAAAAGTAGACTCATATTACATACACATCCAAATACAAGATGCCTTAACTGTATCAGGTCTTTCTGCTGAAACAGTGAAATTACTAGCCTCTACCAATGGAAAACAATATAAGCTCTCCCACCTTTGGCTAGAAGTCAGCATGGATGTCTCCAGCACAGTGAACACAGTCCAGACATACCCCATTTACATGACCAACATTCACATCCATGTCCTTATATGTTTTTGCCAAGTGGGTTTTACCTCTCCATAGCACAAAGTGGGGTTAGGGGAAGGAAATATTAGAGATGAGGTTGTGAGCAAAGTACATTGTGCTGACAGGATGGATCTGGATTGTAAATCATCAATTGCATGTGTTTTGTGAACACAGGGCTAAGCATGTTTTTGCTTGTCTGTGCCAATCAGCCACACAAAGCTTGCAATCAAACCTTCAGCTTGGTCAGGAAATGCTTTTTGCTTTGTACTATAACACTGCCACGTTTTCCTCTCTGTAGGAAAGCAGCAGAAAACAGATGACAATTACTTTTTTTATAGAAACTCATTTAGTAAGAAGCAGCTACCTCTCCTAATCTCCCATTATTTGAAACAACTCTCTTGCTGGGCCTCGTTTTATTCACAGATTTGCAATAGCCCAACCAAATCCGTTTCAAAATCTCTACCCACTTTCAGCCATTCAAAGCACTTCTTTCATAGCACAAATTATTATAGCACAGTCCAATTTTCCGTGTCGCTGGGGAAATGTGCCTGCCTCACCAAATTAACAGAGCTCATTTAATGCTGGCCCGGGGTGCTCAGCAGCAGTGAGGAGAGTGGGACCTCTTTCAGCCGGACACCACTAACCTGCTCCAAGGGCAGCAGGAGCAGGGGCACTATTTTGACCTCATTGTCTCAAGGCTAGCAAGGAAAAGACACATCCTCAGAACTTGTGAAGTGCAAATCCTGGTGCCCAGAAGTAATTTGCAAGGTACATGGAAAAGGCAGGAGAGTGGCCAGGCACATTTGCTTTCAGGCTTTTCTCAGAGACCCCTGTGCTCCAGGATTATTGCAAAGAGAGGAGGAAAAGCAATGAAACTTTGAAGCTTTAATTACATCAGTCTCTCTCTTTCTCAGTGCTCCTTGCAAAGGAAAGGGTTTCAGATCTGCTGGGAAGGGGTCAGAGGCTAAATTAGGTAGAGGGGCTGGACAGAGGGTCCAGGAGGTGACTTTTCACCTCCCACCCTTCATGCCCCCTGAGGAAGGGACACAAAGGGCGCACAACAGATTTGTCAGACCTCTCCATAAAAAAGACAATTCTTTTACCATTTCCACAGGGATCTCACCCTGCTCCAGCCCTGCCGTGCCTTCCACAAATGGCAGAGGAGCATTTCCACCCAAGTGATGAGAGAAGAGGAGCAGAAACTGCCCTATTGCTCAGGGGAGTACTTAACTCTCTCTCCTCTGGTAAAAAGGAGGTGGTTCTTCTCTCCCTCTCATTACCTCTTCATCCTTACCTCTTCCTTCCATCACACTGCCATAACACTAAGAGAGGGCACTGAGGGGTGCAAAGCCCCACCACAGCAGTGGCAAGCAAGTGGGACAGCTCACACCAGGTGCACGATGGACACTAGGCAGTCAATGGGGAGAAGACAGGCAAAAACATGTTTTGTGTTGGAAGCACACAGTGAATGGCTGTGCCAAGTGAGCCAAGCAAATATGGGGAGAGCACAGCACAGGCTCAATGAATTTGGAGAGCTTGGAGAAACAGGAAAGGTCCACTATGAGGAAGTGTCATAAAGAGATCGGCATGGCTTGATCTTGTATGGGTACATGGCAGGGGCTTACACTATGTTAGCTGCTGTGCTCGTCTGAGAATAGCACCCTGCCACCCTCATCCCTCACCACTGTGTTCTGGATTGCACTGTCCCAGTGAAAATGTACGCAATAACAACTCCTTATCACCATTTGGATTCATTGTTTGTGGGGTTTTCTTTTAAACTCTATAGGTATTTTTAACTCTATAGGTATTTTCTATGTACATATTTTCAGTTCTGAGCAATACAATGTCCTTCGTTTGCAAAAGGAGTCTCTCCCCCAGTCAGCCCTAGCTGTGTCATCTCACCTGGGTATCTTATGCAGTCTCAGGAAGATTTTTAGCTTTGTTATATGGGGTACATGAGCACCCTGCTCTAATTGCTGATATTATAGTCATTTGCAGATGACACCAAGTTGGGTGAGTGTGGAACTGCATGAGATTCAACAAGGTGAAGTTGTGCACTTTGATCACAAAACCCCATGCCATGCTACAGGCTTGGAGCAAGAATGGCTGGAAAGCTCCCTGGCAGGAAAGGATCTGGGCAAGCTGGTTGACAGTGGCTGAACATGACCCAACACTGTGCTCAGGTGACCAAGAAGGCAAGCAGTATCCTGGCTTGTATCAGAAATAGTGTGGCCAGCAGGACTAGGGAAGTGATCATCCCCCTGGACTTGGCACTGATGAAGCCACACCTCAAATTCTGTATTCAGTTTTGGGTCCCTCACTTCAAGAAAAACATTGTACTGGAGCATGTCCAGAGAAGGGCAATGAAGCTGATGAAGGGGCTGGAACATAAGCCCTATAAGAACTGGTTGGGGAGGCTGAGGTTGTTTAGTGTGGAGAAGACTCAGGGGGATCTTATTATTGCCCTTTAAAACTACCTGAAGGGAGCTTGTGGCAAGATGGGGCTCACCCTCCTCTCTCAGGCAACTCATGATGAGATAAGGGAAAATAACCTTAAGTTGCACCAGGGAAGGTTTGCACTGGATATCAGGAAAAATTTCTTCACTGTAAGAATGGTTCAACATTGGAAAAGGCTGCTCAGGGAAGTGGTAGAGTCATCATCTCTAGAAGTGTTCAAAAAAACGCATAGATGAGGCACTTCATGATATGGTTTAGTGAGCATGGTGGTGTTCAGTCAAGGATTGGGCTTGTTGACCACGGAGGTCTTTTCCAACCTTAATGATTCTGTGATTCTAGTTTTGAACATCTAATGACATTTCTCTTACAGATTTATCACGCTTTGTAGAAGATGGGAATGAAAAGTACCCTCACCACTCAAGCAGCTTTCAGTGCAGTTTGCATTCATTGTATGTCATCTGTACGTCTTTCTGGAGATGACAGGCGATGATTTACCAACACACATACAATTGCAATGTCAAATTCCAGCTCTTGAAACACAAAGCTTAGCTCTGAGATATGTGGCAAGATATCTAAATGCACATAAACCACCTCTACAAAATCTGCCTGAGACCAGTCTTTTATCAACTCAGGTATCAGGTCAGGTATCATTAATAAATTCAGCTAATGACTGAAGTTTTTAATACAGAACTCTTTCTATTGTATAATGCTAACCAGTTGTGACCTTCTTTTATATTCACTGCTCACACATGGTAAATCCTGAATTTTTTATTTTTTTTTTAAATTCAGGAAAATTTACATTATAGAAAATACTTCTACAGTTAAATAAAATAAGAAACTGAATCAGGTGTAAAAGATTCACAAGTACTGATCTGTGGACAGCAGAATTGTAATTTATTAACGTGGTATTTGACATCCCGAAAATTTATGGAATTTGTAACAGTCCTCAGCATAACTAAAAGCTAAGCAACATAAAATCTATTTAATGGAACAAGTTCTTGGTCAGTCAAGCAATGTTATGAAAGGGTGATAGGATGATGCATGCAACCCACTACAAAATTCCTTAAATTTCTGTAGGAGTAACAGCCAAGGCATTAACTGATCCTGTTAAACTCATTTTTTCCTACTCTGATTGTTCCTTCAAGCAATAGCTGTAGAGACTTAAGATTCATAGTCAACTTTTTTTCAGCAATGTCCTTGGAGTGAAAGATGATCTTTGGCAAGAATGTGAAAAGACAAACACAAACCATTGGCACTTATTATAGCTTTTCATATAGTTACACAGTTATATAGTAAGCATTTTCACTGCTGTTCCTATAATCTGTTCCAAGAATCTCAAGAGTTTGAAAAGTGGGCTGTTGGGTTTTTTCCTGTTGGGTTTTTTCTGAGGAATCAATTCCTATTCCCTGAGAACCTAATAATCCTTGGCATTCTTAATTAACAACAGGAACAATAGCTGACGTTACAAGATTTATGATGATCGAAGATTTTTTTCAACTCCTTCCCTAGGCTGTTTCTTTGCCTTTTAACCCATCTCCGACCAATTATTTTGTAAGTTGGGACTCAGGTTTGGTATAATCTAAATTTAAAAGAATGGTAGAGGTATTAAGGATAATTACCTTTCTTCACATTTTGTGCTAGGCAGGTGAAACCCAAGGGAGAGATAGGAAGAATTGATACATTGTGCATATTCTTTGTCAGCAAATGGCTCAGTGCCAGACAGTTTCTAGATCAGACACAGACCTTGGGGACATGTAGGGCTATTGCTGGGAGAAGAGATTGTACTTAGGGGTACAAAATATATAGATATGTGAGAAATCAGACTTACTGTACTTATTCCATACCTCCTGGAAAAAGTTTTTCGTTTTGTGTTTTACTTAAAGGTTTGGTATATCTGCCAGATGATATTTTTGTCTCTTCTCCATTTTTACATGCACATCTAGTATTTGGAGGTCTCTTGCAAAGTAAAATTTTCCTTCATCTTGCAGACCTACACAGTAGTAACTCTGAATTTTGTATTGTCATGTTTAGTTTTCTTTCAGTGGCATTTCTCTCAGCTTTATCATTATTCTTAGGATACCTCGAAAAGGAAAGGCTGTGCTGGAACCAGCAGATCTTACTGCATGTCTGGAGAGCTGGTGCTTACTGGCAGTCCTCAGAACCTTCCAGTTTTCCCACCTTGTAAACTTTGATTTTATCTCAGAAACCAGCATTCAATATTTTTGACATGGCTTTCAAATATAATTCAATTAACCATAGATACTTTTCTCTGTCATACTCAAAATGAATCCCCCCTCTCCAGATTTTGCTATGATTTGTGCAGGTATTCATTTCTATAGATCAGTTCTTTGTTTATTCTCTTCAGAAGCAATTATGTGTGTCATACTGAATTGCTCTGTATCTTATCTGAATGGTCCTTCCAAGTGGAATGAAATACTACTTCTCATTTGATTACATTTTTCTTTTCCTAGATAGCTAGTTATGTCAGCTGTTACTTCTTTTCTCTGTGCTACTAGTCTAATCACTCACTCTTCTATTAGTAAAATGCTCACCTTAATAAATTCTTTCCTAAAGTGCTGACATTGTACCAGTTTGCCCTCTGAATCTCTGCTTTTTTCTAACCATCCTTGCACAATTTCCATTTATGCTAAAAAAAAAGATGTAAGTTCCAGTGCAAAATTCTGTTAATTTTGAAATTATAAAAGGAGCATGTTTTACTACACAAGTTTCATACCTATCAATATCTCTTTCATGTAGTATTGATCTGTTTATCACCCTACACAAGAAATCCATATTTCCTCCCTTATTTATATTCTACAGAAAAATCTTGTCCCTGTAGCTTCAGCATCAGATGTACAACTTTAGCTGATGGTAAACAGAAAAGTTTCTACAATGTGAGCAAATCTGGAACTCTTGCAGGCTTGATAGGTGCACTTCAAATAACTAAACTGGAACCAGTTATAACTAATTCCTTTTCAAAGTTGAAATATTTTCTTCCACACCAAAAGAGATCTCAGGGAATACACAACTGACTTCTTGAGAACACTGGAAGATGCCTTTGCTGAAAGTATACCTGACCAGGGTAGATCCTTTGCCTTTGCTCTTTTCCAATGTGTTAAGTAAATCTTTCATCTGATTCACAATATCAACAGAACTCCTAATACAGCATGTGATGTCTCCCTTCTGTGCAAGGCTGTGAAGAATTAATTTATTAAATGTGCTTATGAATAGTTCATAAGATGGATCAGATAATTAAGCTTACCCTTCCAGTAGCCTATGTGGAAGGGCAAATACATATTCTTAGCAGAAAAAAACCCCACAACATGGAGCAGGGGTGTCAATCAGCACTTCCATCACTGGTTTAAATGCCATGTGAGATTATCACTCTTACTCAGATCACAGAGAGCCCTGCACAGACCAATCTGTTTCAATATTACTTTGTGAGAGGATTTTTGTTTTCACAAGCAAAAGTCTTTGAGCACCAGGGGGTTTAGTTGCTGATCAACTACACAGAGGATTTTAAAGCTGCTTTGGTTCCTTGGATTCCATGGGCACTTGAGTGACTATACTTGAATGGAGGTGATTCAAAGGAGGTATCCTTCTGGTGGGAAGCAACTCATTTACAAAAACACCAAGACCAGCTGCAGGACAGGCAGGAGAAAAAGTGAGAAGATGTACAAAACTAACAAGTCAAAGGAAAAGATTTCTCTTACCTGCAGCGCTTTATTATTTTTTCTTCACAGCATGCAGAGAGCAGCCAGCAGACCTAAGAGAAGAGATCTTGCTCCAGGCAGCCCCTGACATAGTTAGCTTTAGATCAAATCTATATCTGCATCACTAGTCTATGTCCCACCTTATTCTTACAGTCAGAAATGCATTTCAAAGAAACCAGAAATGTAATGAGCCATTTATAACAGCCCGAAACACACAGGTGTTTTTGCCACTTCGTTTACTCGGTTACATAAGACCCTACTACACAGCCAAGTTGCTGCCCAAAGCTTAGCATCTGCAAACCAGATTGAAAGTAAAATTAATATCAACAAGGATTGAGGCAGAGATTATTCTTAATGAGATACAAGCTTGTACTTAGTAGTATCTGAAGGGAGAGGAACTTGTTATGTAGACAATCAATCATGCAACTCAGACAAATACAGAAAGTCAGAAAATTTTATAATATATTTCACTTCATCTTTGTTTTCTTTCCTCTGGTACAATTTTAAAAAGTAGCTACAGGCAGCTGACTGTACTTTTTGGAGGGTAATTCAAATCTCAATGTTCTGGTAGAGTGCCAAGTCTTTTGTTCCATAAAGTCCAAAATACACAGAGCAGTCTTAGGATACTAGCTCTTCCTCTGTAATTCCATGGAGAATCTAATGTGGATATAATTTTTTGCTGTGTTTTTAGCCTATTCAAAGTGGCCTTGTTCTAATACAAAAAAGTCTTAAGCAGAAGTGAAACTTACTGGTCTATTTTCAGCATCCATGCCCCAAGATGAGCAAAAAGCCAAACATTACTAATGATGAGAAGTAAATAATTTTCATTCTTTCAGTAGTAGCTGGTAACTTTAACATTTTGTTATGATTTTTTATAGTGATGGCATTCTCTTAAAATAAAATAATAGCTTAATTAAGAAAGTAAGTGTGTCCATAAATATATGCATAAAAAATTCAATGACCCCATATTTCTGTGTGAGTAGGAACTAAGGAGAAGAAAAAATCTACAAGAGGTTGATCTGTACCATTTTGTGAAGTTGCTACAAGGTGGAGAAAAAGGAAAGGGGGTTGCATCCATTGTAGTGCATGCATTTATATCAAATCCATTGGATAAAAAAATGCTTGTAAAATAGTTTATTGAACCAGATCCTCATAGAGCTGGGGCTCCAATCTTTAATGGAAATAAATAAACTCATTTGATGTGGGAGGAGTGTTTGATGGGGTGGAAAGAATGAGAGAGCTTTTTGAGTAATCAGGGTTTAAGCTTACAGGCAATAAATGTCAACTTGCTAGAGGTCACTTCACCTCCATATGACAGGTGTCCATTGTGGAGGAGTCACAGTCTAAGCTGTGGACAGTGAATGCTGTAAAGGAATGGAGAGTTCCTTCCAGTAACTAGAACTCCAGGAATAATCTAAGTGAAAATGCATAACTTCATATAAGCAAGCAAAGAGAGGAAGTTTGCATCTAACTAGATATCTGCGGGGGTTGTGAGAGATCAGTTAGAGCTTGGAATTGGATATAAAACATAAATGAAAGTAAACCTGCACATCATTATCATAACAGAACTGAAGATGAGTTCTGAAAAGGTCTTTGGACAAGTGAGTTTGTCCTGACCTGTCTTTTGGAGAGAATAGAGAGAGAGGCTTACAGGAGAAGAATTCCTGGGAAGAAAAGAGATAGGGAACTTTCAGATATGAAGGGATGATAACTTGACAACAAACCTTTCAAGTACTAGCTAAGTAGTCTTCCTTACGCTTAGAAACACAAATTTACTAGCAAGACACAGAGTTGGAAAACATTATTACTTCATGGATCCAAACTAGGCCACAGCTGAGTCCCAAATCAGGAGTCTCTGTCCAAATTCAGGTCTAGAGATAATGCTTCTCATTCCTGTTAAACATGTAACAATAATTCCAAATTATTTAAAGGCTCTCACATTTTGAATTAAATTGCTACCAAAAAGACACTGCAGCAAGAAAGCCTTAGAGGTTTTTGGTTTTCGTGTATCTGCAGCAAAGATACAAGGCAAGAAATGTCACAGCATGCTTCCTTGTCTCAGAGACGGGAAACTGCTCATGAGCTATATTTAGTCACAGCCTTGGACACATTAAGTGCACAGACACAAAACATCTGTACTGATAGGGAAGTTCTCCGATGCACTGAGGCATTCTTTGGCCCCAATATCTGGTCTCTGGCGCACTTTGCTGCCTTAGTACAGCTGCAACAGCAAGCTGCAGAACAGTACCTTTCTGCAAACTGCTCAGTCTGCTGTTTATCTGTGTTTGTCCACCACAGAAAAAAATGGAAGTGTTTCACAGCTCTGTAAAGAACAGAAGAGGGAATGGCATCTCCAGGATGCCCCACCAGGAAAGTTCAGGCTTTTCGTGCCACTGAACTAGAAAACAGGAATTTTGAGCCAATGAACCCCTGCCATACTTCTGTGATATAGTGTGAGCTTCCCATTTCTTTCAAAAGGCAGAGAAGCAAGTGGAAGATTCCTGTCTCGCCATGTCAAAACAGCACCTACAAATCTTTTAAGAAGTACTGAAGTCTTACGAGTGCTCCCTGCCACCTTGGTGTTGAGATGTCCAATGTCTTCTGAGTTTCGAGGCAAGATAATGACATAGGGAAAACTGAAGCAAGTATCTCCCAGTTCCCTACAATTATTCTGGCTGCTCCTGATGCTGCTCCCAAGCAAGCTAGCTTGAATCTCAGGTTGGTGCTTGTACTTTCACCGAATATGCCTGCCCAGCTCTCCCCCAGGTTATTCTATTTGGTCCTTGGGATGGCAAGTCCTCACATCATCATTCAGCCTTTGCACTGATCTGGATGGACCACCTGTAAAAGCATGAAAGAAGTTTCTGAAGAAGTTCTCCAAGACCTGTTAAGCCTCTGGCCTCTGCCAGAGGCTGATATATGACTGATTAAAACCAACTTCGATGATAGACTTCAATTTAGAATTTGGGCAGTGACTTGTCTGAGCACTGAGGTGTGAAAATTATCAGAATTTTATCAGTCAGAAATTTATCAGTCCTTTCTCTCTTGCATTTGTCTGTCAATATGGCCTTTCTGGAACACTCAGAGAAAGTGAACTGATTTGCCACAGCCTGTAATTATTACTGGAGGAAGAGCGGACACCTCAAAAAGTTACGGAAATAGTTTAAATCACCAACAGGTTCAGTTACACACTGGCATATGAAGCTAAAAACACAAAAACTTTCTGTGATATGCAATCATTATCCTCCTCTGATGGTGGTATTAAATTGTGCACAATGGCAAGAAACGCAAAGATCCCAAACCTACCGACTGCTGTGATAAGAGAGAAAATCCTGAGGTGAACAGGACTGCAGTGGGATTGTGACATTTTAATGACAGTTTAGAAATATAAAAATGTCTGAAGTGGAGACAGTGAGTCTTCTATTCATTCTCTTTCTGTGTGAATAGCAGTCACCTGATGGAAGTATAAAGTAAAATTCATCCTTTAGACTTTCAGTTTTGTAGAGAGAGATTTAAGAAACTATTTAAAATCAGAAATAATTTTTTTTCTGAAAATAATGTAGTGTGTTTTAGTTTTGTATCTACAAAGTTCTGTCTATAATCAGTGATACAAACACATTGCACATGGCCCTGCTTTCTTCCATTTTTTTCCCCAGAGTTTACAGGATCTGAGCCATAATGACTCATAAACCCCCAAAATAATGTCTTCCTAAATTTTTAAGATTTTCCAGTAGATCTTATGATGTAAGCCTAGAAATGCTGTCAGTCTGACATGAAACTGCTATAATAGGCAGTTCGATACAAAATTGTAGCTGTTGGGCTACATTTGTAACTATTGTTTTGCAATTGAAATTGATAAAACTATGAAGGCAGATCAAGGGAGAGAGAGGGAGAAAGTACCTGAGTATAGGTGAGGAAGGTTTAACATGGAGAGAGAGATCACAGCTAGACTTAGGAAGTAAGCTCTGTTAAAAATGTGGTGTTGCAGTCAGTGCAGCCTCTAGGATGCCTTCAGGGCTCATTAAAACAGTTTTTGTCACTTCCACTGGGGCTTTAGGAAGCTAAGAGCTTTGAAAAAGCTTGGGAAAAATATATCTTATATTCAGGAAAAATGTAGCTTTGAGATAGAAGCTGTAGAGGGTATTCCACAGAGTGCCAAAGGAAGGAAATTAAATATGTATGGATGAATTTTGAGGGTGATCTGTAGCCTAAAGGCCTACATGTGGAACATACACCAAATCACTCCCAGTCATACACAAGACTCCTTGGTTTAGTTCAGGAAAGGTTTTGTAATATCTGTTTGTTTGATATAATTGCATAAAATAGTAAAGCTGAGATAACAGTAGCCAGATTGTAATTATTAGAAGGAATCAGACAACTGGCAGCAAGTCTGCAAATAGGTAACATCCATTGGGTCAGGCCAAAATGGGCTGGCTCTTGACTGTGAGAAAAAGTAACCCTTTGGACCACACTCATCCTGGCCCATGCTGAAGGACCTACAAATAGCAGGTATACACCAAGGGCTAGAGGTTAGAAGAAGATGCACACTTAATTTCCAGCCTTCCTCATGGAATCAGAGAACATTTGGGTTGGAAGGGACATTAAAGATGATTTAGTTCCAACCCCCCTGCCATGGGCAGGGGGACCTTTCACTAAATCAGGTTGCTTGAAGCCCCATCCAACCTGGCCTTGAGCACTTCTGGGGATGGGGCATCCACAACTTCTCTGGACAACTTGTTCCAGTGTCTCACCACTCCCACAGTAAAGAATTTCTTCCTAATATCTAAACTCAACCTACTCTCCTTCAGCTTAATGCCATTATGTCTTGTGTTATCAGTAGACTCCCTGAAAAACAATCCCTCCCCATCCTTCTTGTAGGCCCACTTTAGGTACTGGACTAGACTGGTATAATGAGAGCCTTCTCTTCTCCTGGCTGAACAAGCTGAACTCTCTCTGCCTGTCTTCACTGGAGAGGTGCTCCAGTCCTCTGTTCATCTTCATGGCCCTACTCTGGACCCACTCAAACAGGTCCACGTCTTTGCTATGTTGGGGACCTCAGAGCTGGATGCAGCACTCCAGGTGGGGTTTCATAAGAGCAGAGTAGAAGGAGAGAATCACCTCCTTCAATTTGCTGGCCATGCTTCTTTTGGTGCACCCCAGGATGTGGTTGGCTTTCTGGGCTGTAAGCACACATTGTTGGTTCATGTTGAGCTTCTCATCAACCAGTACCCCCAGTCCTCAGGGCTGCTCTCAATTCGTTCTCTGACCAGCCTGTGTTTTTGCTTGGAATTCCCCAGGTGCAGAATCTTGCACTTGCCCTTGTTGAACTTCATGAGGTTTGCACAGGCCCACTTCTCAAGCCTGTCCAGGTCCCTCTGGATGTCATCCCTTCTCTACAGCATGTCAGCTGCACCACACAGCTTGGTGTTGTCAGCAAACTTGCTGAGAGTCAGCTCAGTCCCAGTGTCCATGTCACTCACAAAGATATTAAACAGTGCCAGTCCCAATACAGACTCCTGAGGAAGTCATCAAACAGCTCTCAATCCAGACTATCTTAATCTTGAAAAATAAGAATGAAGGCAATGGCCCCCAAGCCTAGATGACATCAGATTCACAGTCTTGTCAAACAGGTGTAGTATATGTTTGAACTTTAGTTGTCAGCAGATGAACAGCCTACTTGGAATTTTCAGACTTTCTACTGTCTCACGTCTCACAGGTGGCCTCATCATAGTGGCCTCAATTACACGTTTACAGTTGCAATAGATCAAACCTAAGCAATAGTGAGGTTTGGGGGGAGATGGATCCCATGGTTCAGAAAAGTTGCTCTAAGTCTGTGGAGCAAACTTTAACATATTTTGACTGATTACATAACCTAGAAACAGATTCAGTTAAAAGGTGCTACAGTCTGGAAACCGCTACAGATGTGGTTCTCCCTGGGTTCAAGATTAGACTCTTTTGAAGGCTCCATTTTGACCCCTGGCTCTGGTAAAAGTCAGCTCCCCTATGTGCAAAGGACAAAAAAGGGAATATGTGTATGTTTCCTTGATTTTGAGGGACAAGCTCTACAGTTTGAAAGCCAGGGACCTGTACAGCTTCCTTAGAAGGAGCTGCAGAGCTGATAGAAGGCATTTTTAGTCAGTGCCTGCCTGTACGACTCAGTGTACTAGGCACTGGCCAGTAGCTTCCTGAGCTTATAAGTCATTCAAAAAATAATAAAAGTTTAATAATACAATAAACATGATAAACTGATTACATATTCCAGAAGAAATACCATCACTATGTACCATATTCTTTTGAGGTCTGCTTTCAGTTTTACTCCACTGTATCATGTTATCAACTCTTCCTCAGATCATTGTCTCCTCTTCCAAAATCAACTATATTCTCTTGTCAAAGTTAATACTGCTAATAATACATTGGACTAGTAAATTCATCATATGGGATTTCGACAAAATGCCTCTTTGCATGTTTGAGCAAGAGTAGTCATGGCTTCAAACATTAATATCTTGTTCCCCTTTGCCTTAATGAAATACCTAATTTCTTCTTTATAGAATATGAATGAAGACAGGCACCTTTCCTATGCAAGAGAGAATGTAAACAAAATACACTTTTTTTTGTTTGTTTACACAATGTAAACAAAATACACAGCAACCAAATAACAAAATAACCAAAACAGTACTGGGATTCTGTTTGGAAAACAATGCGGTNTTGGGTCAGGCCAAAATGGGCTGGCTCTTGACTGTGAGAAAAAGTAACCCTTTGGACCACACTCATCCTGGCCCATGCTGAAGGACCTACAAATAGCAGGTATACACCAAGGGCTAGAGGTTAGAAGAAGATGCACACTTAATTTCCAGCCTTCCTCATGGAATCAGAGAACATTTGGGTTGGAAGGGACATTAAAGATGATTTAGTTCCAACCCCCCTGCCATGGGCAGGGGGACCTTTCACTAAATCAGGTTGCTTGAAGCCCCATCCAACCTGGCCTTGAGCACTTCTGGGGATGGGGCATCCACAACTTCTCTGGACAACTTGTTCCAGTGTCTCACCACTCCCACAGTAAAGAATTTCTTCCTAATATCTAAACTCAACCTACTCTCCTTCAGCTTAATGCCATTATGTCTTGTGTTATCAGTAGACTCCCTGAAAAACAATCCCTCCCCATCCTTCTTGTAGGCCCACTTTAGGTACTGGACTAGACTGGTATAATGAGAGCCTTCTCTTCTCCTGGCTGAACAAGCTGAACTCTCTCTGCCTGTCTTCACTGGAGAGGTGCTCCAGTCCTCTGTTCATCTTCATGGCCCTACTCTGGACCCACTCAAACAGGTCCACGTCTTTGCTATGTTGGGGACCTCAGAGCTGGATGCAGCACTCCAGGTGGGGTTTCATAGGAGCAGGGTAGAAGGAGAGAATCACCTCCTTCAATTTGCTGGCCATGCTTCTTTTGGTGCACCCCAGGATGTGGTTGGCTTTCTGGGCTGTAAGCACACATTGTTGGTTCATGTTGAGCTTCTCATCAACCAGTACCCCCAGTCCTCAGGGCTGCTCTCAATTCGTTCTCTGACCAGCCTGTGTTTTTGCTTGGAATTCCCCAGGTGCAGAATCTTGCACTTGCCCTTGTTGAACTTCATGAGGTTTGCACAGGCCCACTTCTCAAGCCTGTCCAGGTCCCTCTGGATGTCATCCCTTCTCTACAGCATGTCAGCTGCACCACACAGCTTGGTGTTGTCAGCAAACTTGCTGAGAGTCAGCTCAGTCCCAGTGTCCATGTCACTCACAAAGATATTAAACAGTGCCAGTCCCAATACAGACTCCTGAGGAAGTCATCAAACAGCTCTCAATCCAGACTATCTTAATCTTGAAAAATAAGAATGAAGGCAATGGCCCCCAAGCCTAGATGACATCAGATTCACAGTCTTGTCAAACAGGTGTAGTATATGTTTGAACTTTAGTTGTCAGCAGATGAACAGCCTACTTGGAATTTTCAGACTTTCTACTGTCTCACGTCTCACAGGTGGCCTCATCATAGTGGCCTCAATTACACGTTTACAGTTGCAATAGATCAAACCTAAGCAATAGTGAGGTTTGGGGGGAGATGGATCCCATGGTTCAGAAAAGTTGCTCTAAGTCTGTGGAGCAAACTTTAACATATTTTGACTGATTACATAACCTAGAAACAGATTCAGTTAAAAGGTGCTACAGTCTGGAAACCGCTACAGATGTGGTTCTCCCTGGGTTCAAGATTAGACTCTTTTGAAGGCTCCATTTTGACCCCTGGCTCTGGTAAAAGTCAGCTCCCCTATGTGCAAAGGACAAAAAAGGGAATATGTGTATGTTTCCTTGATTTTGAGGGACAAGCTCTACAGTTTGAAAGCCAGGGACCTGTACAGCTTCCTTAGAAGGAGCTGCAGAGCTGATAGAAGGCATTTTTAGTCAGTGCCTGCCTGTACGACTCAGTGTACTAGGCACTGGCCAGTAGCTTCCTGAGCTTATAAGTCATTCAAAAAATAATAAAAGTTTAATAATACAATAAACATGATAAACTGATTACATATTCCAGAAGAAATACCATCACTATGTACCATATTCTTTTGAGGTCTGCTTTCAGTTTTACTCCACTGTATCATGTTATCAACTCTTCCTCAGATCATTGTCTCCTCTTCCAAAATCAACTATATTCTCTTGTCAAAGTTAATACTGCTAATAATACATTGGACTAGTAAATTCATCATATGGGATTTCGACAAAATGCCTCTTTGCATGTTTGAGCAAGAGTAGTCATGGCTTCAAACATTAATATCTTGTTCCCCTTTGCCTTAATGAAATACCTAATTTCTTCTTTATAGAATATGAATGAAGACAGGCACCTTTCCTATGCAAGAGAGAATGTAAACAAAATACACTTTTTTTTGTTTGTTTACACAATGTAAACAAAATACACAGCAACCAAATAACAAAATAACCAAAACAGTACTGGGATTCTGTTTGGAAAACAATGCGGTTCACGGTTTTTCAGGGGGTTTAGCAGACTCAGCCTAAGATGAGCACTTCTAGCAGCTTCTCAAGAGTTAGTACTAACATTGGTCTGCTCTGGTGCATTGTTGAAACTATGTCAGCTACCAAATATAACTACAGTTTCTGTAAGGGTCTGAGATCGTATTTGGATTTAACTGGCTCACTAGAAAAGACCCTTACTTAAGAAGTGGATCCAGTGGTCTGGTGTGAGGGAGCAGGAGAGAGCAAGGGAAGGTGAGCTGGGGGTGACAGCAGGACAGCAAGGCAGTGCCCTCACCAAAAAGGCTGTAGTCTGACCCTACCTGGGCAGGTCTGGTGACACTAAGCAGGGTCAGCGAACAATCCAGTGCTTGCCAGACAAGTCTTCAAGGGTGTAACAGAACAAAGGCAACCCCGAGATTCAGATCTGGAGATCTGGCTCAGAAAGGTATGTGGCCAGACTACATAACTGCAATATAGCTCAGGCAAGGACTGAGGAAGGGCTTGAGCCTAAGAGGATGTTCTTGGTAGCCCAGCCTCACAGAGCTTCTTGGACATCAGCTTCATCCCTGCATGAATCAGAGCTTACCATACCCACAGGAAGCCAAAGCCCTTGAAGGGGGCAAAGAATGTGCCCAGGGCTCTGACAACTGAAGGTCAGGAGGTTTGATAAGATGGGGTTTGCTTGTCTACAAGGGGTGTAAGTATGTTTAACAGAGATAGAAATTGAGTTCCTCATTCACATTAAACCAGATTTATCAGTTAAGCTTGCATTGACAAATTTACAGTAACAGGCAGTCCCTAAGTAATCCACTTTGATACGAACTTCTGTCTAATCACATTTAAAAAAAAAATTAAAAAGTGTGGTGTTAGCTCTTCCTTTCAGTCAGATGTTTATGAGTCATACCTGAAGTAATTGATAATGCAGACAGTGATAGCTGGAAATAATGGCATTACAAGACTTCCAGATTCAGTTAAATTAACAGTAATTTTAATATTTGCCTGGTTCCACATTCACATAATTAACTGCCTGTTCTCTGATATCTTAAAGCAACACAGTTCAATTCCTCCAGCAACACAGGACAGATGGCAGTTTCACAGGCCACACAGAGGCTGTGAATGTGGAGCCACACCGCTCTATGAGAGGAGGCATAGCTGCAGCCTTTCTTCTCCCATGGAAATTTAAACTTAAAGCCCTTGACTTCTGCAAGTACAAGCTGAGATGTTCAGCTGGTTGGGCAAAGAGCACACACTATCAGACACGTCTCCTCTCAGGAAGCAGAGGTAGGCTGGGTGTATTGCATACTCTCCAGACTGCCAGCTGGACCATGCTTAATTCAAAGAAGAAGTTCTCATAATGCTCATTTATGTTACTCTGCTAGGTCCCTTTGAGTTGCAAGATGTAATGAGCAACTAATTCTAACAATAGAATTTTATATTCCTCATAGCTACAGATTAGCTCATCACTTTCTTTTAAAAATAATTAAATATTTAATAAGGAATCTTAGTTGATAGTCAGAAAGTAAAATATTTTCTTTTCTATTAAATCTAGGAGGGGTAATTTAGGGATGTCATCTCGTGCAACAAAATTTGAGCCTATGCTTGTTTTGATCTGTCCTGGTATGGGTTTTATTTTTCTTATTTTTTTTCTTTTAATGCCTTAAGCATGTTCCTCTTCTATTTGTAGTATGACTGATGGATTCAAATGCAAATAACATGGAAGTAAATATTTCACTTGTCATAGAAACAGAACCTTAAGTGGAATTTAAGAAAGTTATGAAATTTGTCTAGTAAATCTCAGAACTCCTCAAAAAATCTCAAATCTCAATACAATCTTGAAAGACTAATCTTCTAATAATAAAAGTTACATTAAAAAGAAATAAACCTTGCAACAGTAGAAATATTATGTGCATTAATAATGTCCAAAAACATAAAAGGGCTGCTGTAAAGCTATTTTAGATTAAACATGAGAATCTAACAAAGTTAAGTCTATCGACTTAGTTCCTTCTATGAAAATTGCACTGAAAAATTTTTATTGGCTCCTGCCATCTGCCGCATGGTGTGGGAAATGCAGCACAGAAATGTGAAACCCGTGCAAAGCGTATTTGCTGTATTTGCTGACAGTTCCACAATTAATAACAGAAATAGACCCCAATCTCCAACACTTTCAAAACTTAAATGCCTTGCATGACATGCTTTCCTCCTCTGTGTATTCAGAAAATAGTTTTCCAGTGTATCATTCATTGGGAGCATCAGAGACACTCTGGTACCATGATGTGAGGTGCAGCTGAGGAAAACCAGGTAAAGGCTGAGGAAGGGTAAGAAACTGCAGCCTTTGAGGCTGCACAAGTCCTGGGGAGCACAGCAGTCACCTCGGACTGTGCTTGTGGCCCAAAGCTTTGCTGGCTGACTGCACATGATCTGCTTCCCACTGCAAATTAGTGGTGTAGCCTGGTCAAAGCTGTCCTGAAGGTAGAACATCAAGAACCTCTGGTGCAGACAGGCACGTCTGTTCTTTTTGGCACTGCAGACTGAGAGCACTCAGGTGAAGGAGGAGTCTGAGGAGCCTGCTTCTTTTGTTCAGCAAGCTAATGAAGTTTAATTTCAGAATGAGTGCTCTAAGCAAGCTCTTATGCTGTATATTATCTGTCTTAGGAATACATCAGCTGCTGAGGGAAGCACCTGTAAGATCAGTTAGCATTGTTTTGTTCAGAAACAATTGCCCCAGTGAATTTTATTTTTAGTAAAGAAGGCAACATCTGTGTACTGTTTAGACTCACACCATTAAAACAAATGGTGTTTACCTTAGGCATCCAGGATTCACATTAACATTTTTTTTGTAATCTAGTTAATGGTGATCCAGCCTAAATATGCTACCCCTCAGCAGATTTTCATATTCTTGTGAGAAGCCTTTCAATAACTGTCCTTATGTGACACCCGCTCACCTTCAACCAGCTTTAACTGATGATCCTTGTGAAAGTGAGATGATTTCCCAGGCTGGTAGGCTGATAACCATCCAGACAAACAGGCAGAAAGACACACGACAATCATTCTTACCTGCATGCAAAGGGCTAATAAAAAGCCACCTGTTTCCAGGGAAATACATCATATGATCCAGGTGTCTCCAGTGCTGAGGAGGTTAGTTTTAGTCTGTCTGGTGCGCTGTTCGGGGCAGTGCACCAATAGCCTTAATGGCTCTGACTGGCTTCACCTGGGGCTCCCACCCACAGGTGGTCTGCATTTAGACTCAGCCCTGGCCCGAGCTCTGTCATAGATGTGTTTGTTCCCAGTTTTGCCATTGCTGTGCCTGTGCTGTTCTAGTCCCTGCTTGGGCAGGTTTCCAGCTCAGTTTTGGACCTGTCCTGTTACTGAGAGTTTTCCCAGACATCTGGGCTCCCAGCTATCATTTGGGGTCATCTATCTCTGGCTGTTTTGCGTGGCTCTGCCCAGCTGGCTTGGTCCTGGTGGCCTGGCCTGTTGGGCTCTGCCTCGTCCCCTGTTGGTGGGGAGTGAGCAGCCCTGGCTGCCCTCTGGGCTGGGGTTGGCCTCACTGCACTGCACAGGGTGCAGGAGTCCTCTGGAACACTTGTGTCAAACCCTGATGCCCATTCCTGTCAGGGAATGAGGAAAATCATCATCTCCCTTTCAAAGTTCAAAGAAAGAAATAAAGCTTATTAAGGTCCCTTCCAACCCAAATCATTCTATGTTTCTTCAACTTGTAGCTTGATTTCTTCAACTTGGAGCTCAGAAAACTCTCCCCTAGCCTTTTGTTAAACTACATGACATAACATATAATGAAAATGTTCAGTGATGATAGCACCTATTGACATAAGCTGCTCTGCTGCAGGTGCCTCCTCTAAAAACTTGGTCTAAATCTGTGGGTGAAATTGTAACATATTTTAACTGACTCCATCCCCTAGACAACAGACTTGGTTAAAAAGGTCTGGAAACTGCTACAGTTCTCCTTGGGTCAAGATTAAGATTGTTGAAGGCTCCATTTTGTCCCCTGGCTCTGGCAAAATCAGACCTCTGTGTGCATAGGACAAAAAAGGACTTAAGGCTCATCAAGTCTTTTCTATTGCTCATGGCCTTGCCCGAAAATCCTATGAATAAACTACAGTTCTCCCAAGAGTAAGGAAGAGCAAAAGATTAGAATTTCTTACCTCCCAGTTTCTTCTATATTTTGAATTCTCTTTGCCATTAAATGGTATTTCAGAATAAATTTTAAGTCTGATTAACAGCATACTTCTGCTAGTTAAATGAGTTTCTAAATGAGAAATCCAATACTGAATCATTTTAAACATCCAAACTTGCTAAGCCATTCATGGGTTAAAGTTTCTAAGATGAAATTTTGGTAATTATAAAAAGGTTTCTTTTGCATACTGTTCTTGAAACGTCAGCATTTCAAGTATTTAATCAGACTATAAGCCTGTAAATTCTGTAACTGTTTAAAACTAATAGCAATTCAAGAAGCATTGTTGGAGCTTGTCTTCAGTTCTCTTGACTAACTTTATAATAGTTGGGAACTGGTCACTACTAGAAAAATCAATTTAAAACCAACCAGTATGATAAAAATTGTAATAAAACTCAGAAGTTAGCTACTGCTTTGTTTCACTGTATGAAATTCAAACAAGAACAATACAGTACATATTCAAACGAACAAAACTGTATATGTTAGTGCTGGAATAGAATGTGTATGCTGTGCAGATCTGTCTGCATGAAAATAGTGCTGTCCTCTAATGATGGGAGCATTTTGAATCAGGTCAAGTCTTGTATATTTGCAATCCATTTGCCCAAGGAACAAAATACAAATTTCATTGTCAAAGGTAGTTCACAGTACTTGTCCTGCAGTTCAAAAGGTAATCTGGTTGCTCCGGGATTTTGACATGGTTTTGGGAGTCAATAAGGGCCATCCATCAAGCAGAGAACATGCTTTGCAATTCTACTCTCTCCTCTGCAACAAAGAACTCTAAAGGGTGAGAAAAGTGACAAGAAAATCCCTTGGCTTGCTATTTTTTGAGCAAATGGGTTGTTTAATCAGTAGGAGAAATAAAGGAGCCTAGTGACCTACAAAACGTCTCTGGATTTTCCTGCTTTCCTTCACTCTCTTGATAGCTCCAGATGGATTGTTCTCCCAATTTCTATTTGCTTGACTGAACAAAGGGCAGCATGGTTTGCTGGGTTACTAGTTCGCAATTAAATTTGAGCCAACTCTTCACTCAGAACCTCCAGGCTGTCTCCCTGGTCAGCTTATTCCTCTTTAATGGGTAAGGGGATGTCTCTCCTCTTATGACCACATGATATTTGTTGCATAAGAAAACCAGATTAAAAAACCCAGAGCAGTCACTAAGTTGGAGGCTTCTATTTGAATTACTACACCCTGGAGTTTGGCCCTGTTGTGTCAAAGGAAGAAACATTTCTGGTTCTCTGTTTCCTCCCTTTCCAGTAACTTGTAAGGAAAGTCACCTCATTTTAGATTTGAGGTGTATTGAGGAGAATCCCAATGAGGCAAGCCCTCATTTCTATCCTTCATAAAACTCACAATGTGTGATTTGAGAAATGTTATTATGCTGACCAGATTTGCATAAACAGGATTTCCCCCTCAAAGTCACCACAATTCTAAAAGACAAAGGACGAGCGTTGATCTATCAGCTGAATAATTATCTTGGATACCTTCCTTTTCTTTTACAATACACTGTGTGTCATCTAGCCACATAGTTTGATGAGAAATGTCAATTAAAAGAGACAATATGTGGGATGGATTGCAACAATTTTATGTGTCTGCACAGGGTAGGGAGAAGAGACAGACAATCAAGGTGTGTGAGAATTTTGGCCAAATATTAGTATCTGACATGTTTCTCCAATTTCCTTATATGTTTCATTTCAGATTTCTGTGTTAAGATGTTTCTTAGACTTTATTCCTAGGAAGAATCTGTGTGTAGGCACTGGAACAATAAGCCATTGTATATCAGCTGCTCAAGGGTAACTGAACTTTGAGAAATTTGAGATAGCTCAGCCCAAACTGACTCGTGTATGTCTAGAGAGAGATTTGTAAATAAGAAAAATATGAAACATTTTTTTCCTAACCCAATACTGACTATTAATTTAGTGATTCAGAGCTGTCCTACTTGTGGCTGTATACCATACTTTTCCTTCAAAAGCACTAACATTTGAATATGCTTCTTGCTTAAAACTTCTGAGATCTTTCTTTTCTAAATGTTTCCAATATTCTATGAATTTTTGTAAGCTGTCCTGGAGCTCTATCAGTCTCCAATCACACTCCTACTCTCCACTGTTTCCCTCAGTCTACAACTCTACACCTATATGGTGATAACAATTCCCTCACCAAAAGGAGCACTCATATACAGAATCTTTCAAGGGACACTATACACTTATTTTGTACAGCTGCTTTCCCTTAGTGTTTTACTTCACGCTCTTTGATTCTGCCAGGTCTCCCCTGATACTCCTTTCTGGTACAGGTCTGTGTGTTTTATTAAGAAGAAAATACATCTCCATTTTCAGAGAATTTACTCAGTTCCTCTTTACCACCCAGAAGGAGGAAGCAGCAACAAAATGAAATTACTGACCCATTTTGTAGATGAAACACAGTAGTTTATGATTTAACCACAGGGTCTTCTACAGTATGATGTAGCAATGAGAATTAAATTTTTATTGCCCAAGATAAGTTTATGTAGATGACTGAATCATATTTTAAAAGGTTAAGAGCTTTGACTCCAAAAGCTTTTTGTACCAGAAGCACTGCCTTCAGCTTTATTTTTAACTTTTCCTCTCAAAGAAAAAGAGATTACATATCCTTCATACATTCTTCTTACATTTCTGTATTTGCTGATGGCAAGCATGAAAGTATCTTCCTGCATCTGATGACTCATAAAGCTGTTTCTTTGACTGGTTGGCCTTTGGCTTGATATGCTCAAGAATCAAGCCATACAGGAACTTCCTGTTTACACCAGGGGTTTTTTTCCCTTTTCTCTAATAAGCTGGTAGATCAATTATCACAAGAGTTTTCCCCCAAATTGTTTTATTCTTCCACATGAGTACATCATTGGTCCCTCTAGATGTCCACAATTAAATTTTTTCCTCTTAAAAGAAAAATGAAATGCATTCAATTTTGACATTCTAATGAGCTTTATCAGATGGACAAAGCAATCATCTGTCCCTTTCCAAAATCTAAAACATGGTCTGTTCTGACCGTCATGGTTTCATGACTCATTGGCCAAAGCATGGCAATTAGAGGACACCACATGCTCATGAGCCTGTACATCTGTCAGAACACCATTCTTTTGGATGTGTTTCCACTTCTGGATGGCAAAGGCCAACAGCATTGCGAGAACGACATGGTGTGTGTTTCATTCCGTGATTCTGTGATAGTGTATTACCAAGCAGGCATCAACAGCAAGGGTGAACTTAACTCACAATGTTTTCCCAACATTTTCAGTCGGTTCATCTTCTATTGTGGCACTGTACATTACCTATCCTAGTTTTCTGAAATTTCCACAAGGGGTCGAATTTCCACAAGGACTGGTTATACATACCTGGAGGCAGAATACAAAACACATATAAAACGTAACTGCAATATATGAGAAAGAAACTCTCACCAAATAAACCCATGAGTTGAGTTGCCTTCTTTCTTTACAGTTCCTACCAATCTCTCAGGTTGGGGATTGTTATCACAGCTGGAAGCTGCTATAGAAAACAGGATAAAGAGGTAAAATCTCTTTTCATGTTTTCCTTCTCATACTATTTTTTCCTTTCTTGCTTTGTGATATATGGTGTTGCACCACTGATGAGCTGGACTTTTCTGTTAGATGGAATGAGAAATACAAAGCAAGCAGCAATAAGCAATACTTCATTTTCCAACAAAGGATTACATTTTGCTGAATTGGAAATCAAGACTCAGAAACTAAACATATTGCACAAATCCTAGTACAAGTTCATTTACAACTTTGGCAAAAGATGCCTTTGAAAACTCTTCCCTAAAGGACTTACCTCTTATGAAGGGGTATAAAAGGGGGACATGGCAAAAGAGAAATACAGGAAGACAATGTGAGGTCT
This sequence comes from Sclerurus mexicanus, assembly GCA_013396755.1. Lineage (NCBI taxonomy): Eukaryota > Metazoa > Chordata > Aves > Passeriformes > Furnariidae > Sclerurus > Sclerurus mexicanus. The sequence continues at coordinate 1,526,717 of VWZF01003853.1, forward strand.
CAGAGTTAGTCTTTATGAAACTTCGTGGTGAAACCAAACTGAGAATTGGCACAGCTTCCAGGAAAATTTAGCAAAGAAACAGCTTGCAGTAATCTACCAACTAAGGTTACTATGGCAATAGCAGTACACTGTGAAATTTAGTAGATATAATTTTCCATGATTCACTGTATATTTTTAGCTATTTTTCTTTTTGTTCTCTCAGGCTAATTTTCTTTCTGAAGAAAAGGAAGGACTGAATAGTAAGGTTATGCCCTCAGAAAAAGGAGGTGTCAGATGATGCTTAAGGGAAGCCCTTGTGTTTTAGCCTCAAATGATCAACTGTGCTAAGGAAATCTTGGGAACCCGACTCCTACCCCATTCATCTTATCTTGAGCCTTTAAGACCACTGTTCCCTGCTTCTTGAAATTCTTCCATCTCTTGTTCACCTTAATTTACTTCTCTAATGACTCTTCCTGCTAGTTCACAGTCTGAACAACATGAATATTTTTTCTGCTTTCCTTCTTTTTCAGCCGTTATCCAAAATTACTCCTTTTCATAGCACTACCTCTTCTCTTTGTGACATGTTTTGAACTCAGATACTTAAAAATCTCCCATGTCCTCACCCACCTCCCTCCATGCAGCCCTTTCTTTGGCCTCTCTGTGGCATGCTCATAACCTGAAATGATTGAGACTTAGAAGTTTTTTCATTGTCAATCACACTGAGTCAGTGAGGCTGATATGCAGTCATGATTTTATACAGACTCCATGATTTTTATGCTGACATGCAAACTGACATGCTCTGTTTACCATCATAATATCTCTAATATCTGGCTTCCTATTCTTTGACCAAATGTCAGAACCTGTCATATGAGTCCTTCTCTTTTCCACTAGAACTGGAGTCTCTGCTCCTGGGCCACATGTGCTCAGAGTTGATGACTTCATCATCTTCTTCATCTGCTAATCTCCTTTGTGTTATTCTTCCTCTGCTACATCAGGTTCTACTTCTGTTCCTCAGTTGCTTGAATTTTCAGCTATGTCCTTCTCTATAATGGTGTTTTTATCATATATCATCAATGATCAACCCCTTCACTTTATCATTGTCTCCAGGTTTTATTATTTTATTCCACAACTTGTACTGGTATCTTGGTGTTTTGTTACATTGACCTGGATACATGATAGATGGGTCATGGAAAAAGTAGAGAATATCTCCTTTAGCTCCTTTTCTGCAGCTCACCTCTTCCATCACGGTTTAATTCCAGACAGCAATTAAGCACCACACAACCGGTCACTCACTTCACCTCACTACACCACCCACCCTGGCAGGAAACGAATCATAACGAGAAGATAAACTTCTGGGGTTGAGATAAGAACTGTGTAATAATTGAAACAAAATGAAATAATAATACAAATTGTAATGATAATAATAATTTTAAAAGAGAGAATGAGGGAAAAAAGAGAAACAAGTGGTTCACAATACAATTGCACATCACCCGCTGACTGATGCCCAGCCCAGCCCTGAGCAGCAATCAGGAGGACCCCAGACAGCTCCCCCAGTTTATATAAAAGGCATGACATTCCATGGTAAGGAATCTTCCTTAATGCAGGTCAGCTGGCTGTGCTCTCTCCCAAGAGCTTCCTGTGCAGCTCCTCACCAGCAGAGCCTGGAAAACTGAAAAGTCCTTGACTTAGGGTACGCACTACTTAGCAACAACTAAAATAACAGTGTGTTATCAACATTATTCTCATAATAAATACAAAACACAGCACTGCACCATCTACCAAGAAGAAAATTAACTCTACCCAGCTGAAACCAGGACACACCTTACATGAAACAATAGCATCTAAGTACATTTAGGCAACTAGAAAACTTCATAGAATCACAGGGAATCACCAAAACTTGTTTGTGTTATTATTACTTGACGTTCCTTACTCTTCACCTCTAACCAACAGTTTGTTGAGCTCACTTTGGTATTGTCAGTCTGCATTTTCAAAAGAATTGTCAAGAGTTCCAAAAGATAAAGGGCTAATGTGTATGTTTCAAACACTGATAGGTGGATGATTGTGGAGCCGACCAAGGATCATTAGTAATAACTGAAAAGGATTCTTGGTAATAACCAAGGATTGTTGATAATAACACACCATGAGAAAGAAAAAGATGTGGCTGGAGAAGGGGGACCAGGTGGAAATAGCGCAGCACTTTTCTGGGACAAACATCCTTGTTGTAGATCCTGGAGATAAGCACAACACAGTACTGCACAAGTGTGGGAATGAAACCAAGAAGTGGACATGGACTGTAGGGAGGGATTAAGACCACCAAAGGCTCCCAAATCCTCCAACCCATTTCCAGAAATGTCTGAAAGAACAGACTGTGCATGATAACTAATTTGCATAGGAAGTGAGAAACCTCTTCAGGCCAGGGAAAACCTATCTATAAAAACGTACCCCCATCAAGCCCAGAGGTATGGCCCAGGATCCTCCCTCCCTCCCTCTCATCTTACCCCTTTATCCAAAACCCATTGCCATGTGCTTATACAGTGGGTCAGGGGCCAACATACCAATTTCCATGCCAAGTGTGTAATTTACTAACAAAACTTTGTATGTTTTTGCACACCCTCTAACTTTTGTAGTTCCTTTCAACCACAGGCACCTATGAATCTTGGGTGCTCCCTTCTCCTCAAGGATGAGACGTCACAGGCAAAAGGTGTTTCAAGGCTGGGACTGTGCCTGCTACATTGCTGTATTTAAGCAGCTCTGTGAAGCTTCTTTGAATTTCGGAAGGAATGCATACATGTAAGGAGTGACAAAAATGCTGAAAGAGAGCAACTTTTGAAGTCAGTCAAGGCTAGGGAGGGTTACAAGGATCTCTGTTGAGCTTAATAAAGGACCAGAATTTAGATACCCACCATTGGTACAGGTTATAGTCTAGCTGCTAATAACAGCATACATAAATACAAATAAGCCATAAAAGATAACAAAACGTTACTAGAAATAAAAGTTAAAACTATAGCAAAAAATCATTTATTAAGCATAATATATTTATATATTCAAACTTCTTGCTGCAAGATGGAGAAAAAGGCTATGCATTTGTTTATGTATATTCATGAGCATTTAAAAGGACCACAGTGCTTCATCTCAAGACACAGCTGATCAGTAGCTGGGGCTGTGGTGCAGTGTTACATAATGCAAGTTTATGACTTTGTAAGATGTCACTTTCCAGTATTTATGGGTTTCTTTTTTTACTGTGTTTAGAAAGTAGAATATTTCAAAGAAATACTTATTTACAGGGCTTTTATACACCATGTAAGACATACTAGATGCAATCTCAGCATAAAATACAGCAATAATTGTCTTCTGTCACAAAGGATAGTAGAATAATGTCCTCATCTGTTCTCTGGTAACAACCCTGTGTTCCTGAAATTACTTTTTTCTTCTCTCTGAACACCTACGAGCCATCACAATGTGGGCATAAGGAGAAGTCAAAGGAAAAGCTTCTGAGTTCCAAGAAACTCTGTCCATGAGGAAGTAGGAAATGCCCCATCCCTCAGAATTTCCTGATTTTAGACAGAGGGTTAATGCACAGTCCAAAGAATGAGAGTTCTCCCAAGAACCAGCAGTGACAGGGCTCCATTGGCTCCTCAATAATATCAGGAGACTCTCCTGTTGCAGCAGCCTCAGTTCACGCAGGGTCTCCTGAGCTTCAGGGCAGTTACTCTTAGCCCACGGCTGCAAGGCACAAGGCCTTCTGCTGAGAACACAGTATTATTCTTGCAAAAAAAATGTAGCCACTAATTAAACCAGTAACTGATCTGTGTCATAGCTGTTCATGAATCTCCACATCTGTTCCGTTGCAGAGAGATTTGGAACAATCACAGCAGAGTTCTGCTGATGTTATTTTTGACAAGTCTTTTCCATGCATATGAGGTGCATTCCTCTTTGAATCTGCCAAATTAATATCTGGCATGCCTTATGGCCAAGACATTCAAGACTTTTATTTACCACCATGCTTTATGTTTTTCTGACACAACCCAAATTCGGTATTCCTCCTTAAGGTGGCTTGGACTGCTGCCATCTGACTGTAAATTATTTTTCTGGGTTTCAAATGTTCAAATTATTCTAAAGCTAAAATAAATAAGTCCCTTTTAGTAAATGCTACATTCATAATTAAATGACAATATTGTTATTTCAGAATATCTCCAGTTCCTACAGTTATTACACATAAAGCTAGGCCTATTTAGGCAGAAATTCCCTATTTAAACTGCGTGTTTTACCAGAGAAAAAGTTCCAGAAATTAAAAAAAAATGTGAAATGTTCTAAAAAAGGAGTCTCAACTGTTCTGCCTATTCTGGGTGGCTTGCTTAATACAATAATGGTATGTATCGCGCTTAGTATTGCAGTTTCCAAACTGTATTCCCTGCACTATCCAGCAGATGATGCTAATGTATTACAAACTGTTCTCTGTTCCATTTTAATCAGAGGAAAGATGTCCAGCTACAAGATGTAACTTCATCACATGCCAGGCATTTAAAAAAATTTAAACTGCCCTCTTTAATTCTACTCTTTCCTAATATGTGTGATTCTGAGTGCCAGAATGAGTTGTTTTTCTGAAGAAGTTTTAGTACCAAAGGTTGACACTTTCAAGTACCTACCCACCAGTGTTTCATAACCCTCTGACATTCCAGTGTATGACCATTTTCAGAAGTCCCTTGGCTGTATTTACCTTCACTTTACTCATACTTTGCGATACACAGTATTAAGTTTTCTGCTGTTGAGAATTTATTGCTGGTTTCAGTCTGCAGTAAATAATTTAAGCCAAATCCTTGCACTAAACCCACAAAAACTAAAGGGGAAATATGCCATTCATGTATATAATGAGAAAGACAGAACTGAGTTTCCATGAATCCTCCAGGACTCTCAGCTTTCTAATCTCTTTCCCTAGTGTAACCATACTCGAATTATAGTCTATGAAAGGAAGCTTTATAGTATCTTCTACTTTGCAATGTATTCTGATGTTCTTACTCAGTGAGACTGGCTTCTAGTTTCACAAGAAGCTTCCACAGAGGCATTTGGAATTCCTTGCAGAATGAGAACGCTACTAATCACATATGTCAGAGGCCAAGATTTTTCAGACAGAGTGACAATGCCTGCATAGCATTTTTAGACCTTGTTTATATTTTGCTCCTGAAAGGAACACAGGTTATAAAGAACAGGTTTTTCAAGGTGGTTGCCGGAAAAAAACTTGAATTTTCTCTGCTTGCTTCAGCCTTGACCTCATTCTGTGAAGCGGTGGGGTCATAGACAGACATCTCCAGAAGCTTGGCACTAGGGGCTGATTCCCCTGTGCTAACAGACGAGCGCTTACGCTGCTTCCAGCCGCTGCATCCTGTTGCAGCTGTTACCTGCTTGCTGAACTGCTGCATTACTAGAAGGAGACAAGCCAAGAGGACCAAATCTCAACTTCTGAGGAAAAAATAAAAAGTATAAAACAGGAAATTGAGCTGTTTTTTTTGTTCTTTCTTTCTTTCTTTCTTTCTCTGTGTCTTTTTTTTAAACTCTGCTCCTTTGGGAAAAGTATGGGCCTCTGAGGAGACAGAGAAAGAACCTTCTTGCTTCCTGCAGTGCAGAGGGCTGCTGTCTGTTCTTTCCAAACTCTGAGTCTGAGACTAATTAGACCATTTGGCTTTTCTTATACTTTTTTGCCCCCAGGAGGGCTGAGTTATATGAGAAAGTTGAAGCTTCTCATGTCACTCTGCAGCAGGCTCAAGGACAGGTAAAACCCATTACTGATAATTATATTGCAAGAGTTTGGCAGCATAAAGGAGATCTAAGAATAGGCTGCCCAACCATCAGCTGGAGTGTGAAGTAGATAGGACACGCAAGATTCAAGGTGTAGGCCTTAACATTTCTGTGTGTTAGGCTAATAACTGGGGCAAAAGTTCCAAAACTTGCAAGTAAATCAGCACAAAACACTTCAGCAGAAGCATGTTTAGTTCTGCAAATCATACAGGCACAGTTGTATAGTCATTAAAGCAAAGGAAAACATGTAATCAGTAGGCAGGCAAATTGAACAGAGAGGGCACAGGAGTCACATGATCTTTTTCTCTTTCCCTGGCATTAGTCACCAACAAATACATCTTTGTCACCATTCTCAAGGAGGAGGAAGTTAGAGAGGGATAAAGAAATCACAACACTTCAGCCAAAAACGTGTCCTTTCTCTTGAAGAGGAACTTGTCTGGCCAGAAACCTGACTCACATCTGGTTTTGTGATGTGTGAGTCCTGAACTTCATACAAGTGTAGCAAAGACACTATATTAATGCTAGAGGTGAATCCCCAAAGTACATGATAATTCATACTGATAAGAGTTGAACATTTATTTCTAACAATCCAAGTAAGGTCCTACCACAATGTCTCTTTAGGCAGAGACCTGGAGGGCTTAACAGGAGCACTTGGGTTCCTCTCCTCAGTGATTGTCTCTGTGAAGCAAGAGAGGAAAAATCGTTTTACAGAAATCTAAAAGGAAGGGGGATGATTGAGGAAACACAGAGGGGGGTTGCCTTCAGCCATGAAACCGAACAGACAAATATTAAAGAACTGGATGGGTTTTATTTGAATTTGAATTTTGGTACACCTACACCCTGGAGAGGGTGAGACTTTTATATAACTGACAGGAATTTTAACACAGAAGATGGATGATGAGAAAGAAGCCGCTGGTTGCTGTAGCTTGATAGAATTCATCAAGGATGACTCTGCTTCCTGCACAGGAGACATTTGCTACTATGGGAACTGTTTTTAATTCACTGGAGACATTGGGGTTGGGAGGCTGAGCTTTATGGGCCATTATATTTAAATAATTTGGAACAATAGTCTGAAGTGCTATAGGGGGAGCTAGGTTTAGAGCATGTTGACAATCAGGAAGAAATGTTGAAGTTAGCCTATACAAAGCCTTGGTCAGAGTAGTATGTGTAGCTTTGCATGTATGCTTTATTGTATACATGAATTTGGGTATTTTTTAGTTTAGTAGAACAATTTTGTTGTAAAATAATTTAGTGAAACACAAACATGAATTTTTGGGTTGAAAGCTTGCGTCTGGAGAAACGTTTATGTGTAATAAAGATGCATCCAGAGGTAAATAATGGGAAATTAAATTAATTTCCAAACAATTAACAGAAGTGCAGGTGTCCAAGACATGTCATCTAGAATGGCCATAATGCAGAAGAAGTTTCTTTCAAGGTATTAGTTATTTCTTTAGGAGAAACTGAATTTTTACTCATAAAAAGGTTTATAATAGTTCATTCAGTATTAAGTACTTAGCATTCTGAAGGAATACCAGGTTGTCACTTTGAACCACTTAAAGTAAAAGTACACACACTATAATTTCTATCACTTCTTTGTATGCAATGTCTGCATGTCTAAATTGCTTAGGAAATAGTATCACTAGGAATCTGAGACTGCATGATTCAAATGTGAGATATCAGGGGGATTGGAGTATACTGGGTTAGAAGTTACATGTCAGAATGTGAAGGTTTGGGATCTTAAGAAGAACTGCAGGTGTTCTAAACCCCTTAATGCAAGGAAATAGTATTTCCAGAGTTAGAAACTACCAAACAGAAGAAATCTGTACAAGCTTCCTTTTACTACAGAGAAGCAGGGAGTGGGGGCAGAGTTGCAAAGAAAGTACAGCGTGATGATAGTTTTTATCCACTTATGTAGGGGGTTTAGATTAAAATGGAATACAGTTTGTACTTCAATATTTTTGCTTCAAAGAGAAGCAAAAATAAAGAAGAGATAATTACTCATAAATTATAACAAATGGAATGTGTGTTAAGTTCATCCTATGATTTCAGTTAGAGATCTAAATATCAGGAAAATATTTTTATTCAAATTGCAAAGCTCATTGTTTACAGACAAAATTGCTGGCACAGATGGAAAGATAAAAGTACCTTCTTTTGCCTTTTGAGTTTTATATATATATATAACTTAGTATATATGGCAGTTGTATAGGAAATCTTTTGAAGGAAAAAAAATTCCGAGTGATGAAACTGACTTGGAGCAATATTCCATAGCACTTAAGTCTCAAGAATGACAGAGAAGGTGGTTTCCAAATGTAGAAGACATCTTTAAAATGTATGCTGTTCACTTCTCTTTTTTTAGTGACTTGAGGACAGTGCTGCCCTCTGATCACCAGTTCTCATCAGAAATATACATGTAGTGAATGCCTTGGAGATTGTTATGAAGATCTGGGGTTCAATCAAACTTAGCATTAACTGGGAAGCGAAAGAGGAGGCTGCTATTTTCCAGCACTGTTTGAAATCAAAAATAGTGAAGAAATCATCACTCAAGAAATGAGACTTTATGGCTGTGTTGAGTGGGCAGGGTAGTGTAGAGGGGTGATTTATTGCAGACACTTCTGTTTTGTCATAATTCACTCAAAATAATGTGACTTATCACACATACAGACTGGTAGCTTATTTCAACAGACACAGTTAAATGCTAAATTGAGAACCATGAAAGTGAAAAAGGCTATCTTGAAGAGCTGGGGTGTTTATGAATGCTGATCATTGGCCTGCACTCAGATTTAGAGAAAGGGGAATTTTACAGCCATGTGAGACAGTTGAAGGAACTGCCTAAGCACAACCAGAAGGTTTATATAAGCCTTATGAAGAGACTCAACACGGTGTTTGCAGCAGGCTGTGTATGTGTTCCAGGGTGCCGGTTGACAACATTTCTCCTACTGGCAGCGCTGCCTTAGGCTGTCCTTGCCCATGACTGATTTCTGACTGATGCCAGGACAACAGTTTGTGGAAATGCACGATGAACAAGACCAGGAACCTCATCTGGGTGACGAATTGCATTCTCTTTTTTTTCTTGGATTATTTTCCAGACTTATCCATTTCATAATGTGGGTCTATGTACTCATCCAGAAACATTTAAGAACACAACTGAGGGGCAAGAAAAAAATGCAAAAGGTTACAGGTTACTGCTTAGACCAGCACTGCTTACAGTTGTTCAGTTATATTCACAGAGGTTCAGAATTTCGCAAGTGTGTTGTTATCAGTTAAAATCACTTGGCAGAGTTTTATAGTTGTTTTATAATTTCAACTAATAAGGAGAGATCTTGAATCCCAAGGACGCCTAAAGGAGAGCTGAGTAATAAAAATGTGTCAATTTACAGAATATAAAAAAGGGAAGAATAAAACCTTATACCCGCATAGAAATCAGAAATATGGTGGAATTCTCATCATATGCACATAGTCAAATTGAAATATTGAAGAATTAGTTACTGAAAACATTGATCAATCCTGTAAAGATTTTTCTCAGCTTCTCGGACACATGTTCCAATTAGTCTCTTGGAATGAGGATGAAGGGTTTAATATTCAGACTTTCAGGAAACAGCTCAAAATTGAAAAGTAATTTTAGCTGTTGTGGGTAAATGCCCACATAATTCATAATTTAATTCAAGGGACTTGTACACACTGTGGAAAGGAAGATTTCAATGTGGTTTTATTGTGTGCCTAAAATAAAGAATTACACTATCTTCATTTGGATATAAAAGATAGTAAAAAAAATCTATGAGTTTTAATAAGTTCATGCAAATTTTATTATCATTAAAAAACCCTGTGAACTTAGCTGTCAGTGGATACCATTTTAGTTAAGATATTTATGCACTGAGGAAATAATTGCTTCTCTGTTTACACAGTTACCATATATGAATATGAGGGGTTTATTTAGGCTTCTGAATAGATGCAAGTACAATCATGTTGTTAATGTTTCCTACCTGCAAATGCTAACTGGTCTTTGTCTTTAGAAGCTGATGGTGGGACAATATCAGTGAATATAGCCACTAAAGACTTGGGTTTGATACTCTCTTGTATCCTACCGATATGGAAAGGAATACATTTTCCAGACTATTTGTAAGGAAGAAGGAAAAAGATTTAAAGAGGAAAGGGGAGAGCCTATACATGTAAAGGTGTTTTTTTTTTTCTTTGGTCGTTGGATGGGAACTAGTTGTTAGGCAAACTGTTGAAAAGTGATTGTTGTTTGGGGGTTGATTTTGTTTGTTTGCTTGCTTGCTTGCTTGTTTGTATCTCCTAACTGGATGAGACAGATTTGATTGTGGTGTCAGGTGATCTGTTGTAGAGTATATACAAGGCCTACATACGTGTCTATAGTTGTCCCAGTGGAATTCAGAGCTGTATATCTCTCGGACATATGTTAAATTCTTCAAATATAAGCGAAAATACTTTGTTTCTTTCAGGAGAATTTTTGACATTCTTTTCATGTTTGGTCATTGTGAAATGCTTGTCAGAACTTTAAATTTTGTGGAATTATACCACACCTTCCTTCCTTCCTTCCTACACAGGTTATCTGACTCCTCAGCATTCCAGTTATGAGAATCATTCTGACATTTCAACATTTTCAGTTATTAAAAAATTCTTTTTATCAGCAAGAATTATAATTATTTTTTTATTATTCTTGTTTCTCAAGCTCTAGCTTTAGGAGACAAGCAAGAGAAATATTTCTTTAAATCCTTTGACACCTTATGTGTTCCATACACTGAGTTCAAACAGTATTTTTGCTATGTTCTTCTTCTGTTGTCTATTTTTTGTCCTCCTGGCTTCTTCTCCAGTGGAAAAGATCAGCATTCATGTCTACTGAGCACAGCAAAATTGTAGAGTGCTGCCCTGTTATCATTGTGCTGTTGGCTTTGTCTGTCTTTTTTCATAGAGTCACCAGCAGCTCTTGCTCACCTTCTTGCAAGAAGTCCCATCAGATATTTCCTGAAATTTTGTTACGTTTTGCCTGACAAGTTCCTCAGTAGGTGTCTTGCTGTGACACTAACACCTATTCAATAAGTTGAGTGTTTTCCAGATTTTTTTTGCCACATTTCATAAGTTGTCAGTCAGCCACATGGGTTTCAGCTTTTTTTCCTGATGGTCACTATTTTCCCGGTGATCCCTGCCAGTGATAGTATGTAGTCATTGAAGGAATATTAATCTGCTCCCACTGCACGCAGGATTACACTTCAATCACATGAACATAACTTATGCTGCATTTCTGCTGGCATGCTCAACATGCATCCAGAATCTCTTTCAATTAGCAAAGAAGGAAAACACAGCGCATCCAGCACTTGTCACAGCTGTTGTTCCCTCCTCATTCATGCACATGGCATAAAGCTACTCCTCTACAGAAATAATCATAGTTTCCCTCTGACCTGCCCTTCTAAATGGACCTACTCCACATTTCAACAAACACAGAATATCTCCCCACTTGGCTTTCTGCCATTATAACACAGTCCAGACCTCATATGATCAGTGACCCCCAAGGCTCAAGCTTTGAATTTGTCTAAAGGAAACAATATGCATATCTCCCTTAAGTAGGCTATTCAGAATCATAGAAACCCAAACCATGAAAAAAAACCCCAACCAAACCAAAGCTCACCAAATCTCCATTCATTTCCAAAATTTGCAGGTGGGGTCTCAAAAAATCCTCTTAGTTATTTTCACCCATGATAGTTACTGATGATGTTCTTTGCTGTTGAAAGATTTCATTGTAAGTCAAGTGACACCATCTGCTGACAGCTGATCATTCCATTTCCAGGTTAGTAATAAATATACAAACAGCAGTAGCCTAATGCAGGATTTTTGCCACATCAAAAGGCAACTGAAGTTTGTTTCTTTTAGCCTTACACTGTCCCACTATAAGTTGGCTTACCTACTAGTGAGTCTTTACGTATTCTTGAGGTATTCTTTTTAATTCTTAGGCTTGTTTGAATCACTATTTACTTTGACACTTCTCATCTCTATAGTGATACAATACAGATCAAGGATTAAAAATATGACACATATTGATTACCAAGGGTACAAAAAACAGCAATAAAACAGGTAATAAGGAATATGCATGCATCAAGACCAGAAAGTCTGCACTCCAATACAGCTACGTCAAAGATAACAGCAAAGAGCCTGGGATCTGATAATAGGAGGATGGGAACAAGATTTCAGTATGTCACATGGCCTATCCCTTTTCTCTCAACAGGAAGGCATCAACAAAGACACCCAGAATGAGAAAACAAAGATCATGGGCAGCAGCCTTGCCTAAGAATTAGGATGGACGAAGAATACAAAACTGAGGCCATAATCATGCCGTAGTGACTGCTTGATTCCCAGGAGACACAAATAGCTTGGCAAAATTATAGTTTGTTGTGCCTGGTCAAAATAAACCTAAGAGGCATAGCAAGGACTCAACAGCTAGTGTCCCATGTCCTCTGTGTCACATACCCACACAGAGGCATAGTCCTGAGCAGACCACATAGACACACTTCTTGATGCTTGTGAGTATGAGTGAATGCGTGAAATTGGAGTCAATGAGTGCAAGTGACTGAAATCAGTTCTACCTAAAATAAATATGAACATCATCTTCCGTGGAGTTTTTAACTTTGTAACACTGATTCTTACACTTCTGAGGCTGTCATTTATTAATGAGTTATGCCATGAGAGTTTTCATAATGCTAACACCAAAAGAGCATTAGAGTACACCCATGGGGCTTCAAGGGATACATACTTGTGGGGAAGACTTGGATCTGCAGTAAAGGCAATAGTATGCGGTGGGACTAGAAGGTCTTCTTCCCTTCTCCATTTTTGACAAGTGTATTCCTTTCCCACCACAAAACCTCTACCTTCTCCTGCCTCCTTCCTAGGAACACAAATAAGGCAGCTCTGCTCTATTTCAATACTTTTTTCAGGGAGATGTAGTAAATCCACTGGTTAATACTGGGTAGAAGCATAGTTCACTCACAACCCTCAGTCTTTCCTTATCTGGGGCAGAGGAAGCACGTACCAGAATTACCCCAGTGAGAAAGAAAAACTGGCTGGCAGAGGCCGAGCAGAGCACAGTTCATCTGGACTACACCAGACAATGCAAAATATACGTCTATTTCATAATACTGTAGTATCCTAGTACTCAATCACTTTGACCTCAGTGGCAGCATATATATTTAGAAGTGCAATTTATCATACTGTTCATAAATTAATCATCACTGCTATCATTCCTAGATGATTAAAAGGAATACATCTGTCCAGGCTATGTTCAAGATGAGCGTTCTCATATCCTGGGAGTTAGCGGTCCGTTTATACCTCCAGGAGCAGTAAATTGGGTGCTGAGTAATCTGTCCTTTGAAACGTGTGAAGAAGCTGTTAAGAGAGCACAAAATATGTTTAGCCAGCAGTACCAGCTGGATGTGAGCCCATCCAGGATATACTCTGCTCAGCTGACAGCTGTTACCAGACCCACATGAGGGTTAGTTTCTAACTCTCTCATGCCTCATTCTGCCTGTCATCAACACCTTTGTTTTGCTCTGTAGGAGGGAAGACGAAAGATATAATACAATGCAGCGTCTGCTGGGTAGAGAGCTAGAGAGGATTTACATGGTGGCAGGTATTTAATATGATGTGCACGCCACGTTAGACAAGCTACTGAGTGGAAGGAAGTTCTTGTTATGCCATAACCTGTCTCCTTGCACTAAAAAGCAAATGACTTTCTGGTCATTCCACCTGTAAATCCTCTATCTCTCTGAGGAAAGCTATTGATTTTTCTTTTTTTGTTGTTGGTTTTTTTTTGTCATTCTTTGTCTATTGTAGGGATCAGCTTTGTATACTCTGACATCTTGTGAGGAAGGGAGGAAAGGGGTTATGTGAAAACTGACTCAAATGTGTCTCTTAATGCAATGGGGCAAAGTACTGATGCCTGCCACAAGAAGGTAAGTGGAGATGGAGGTTGGAAAGCAGAGCATGCCAACACAGGGCTGGATCACCCGCTAGGAGCAGCATTAGTAGGTGCCCCATCTGTACTCCGAGTAAGTACACAGGCATCTAAATTCCCCTCATAGTAGGTGTGTATAGGAGAGTGAAAGACCTTTGGTGTTGGAGAGCTAGAACATTGTTTAAACATTCAGATCTTTACATCTTCTTTCTGGAAGTCAACATTAGATTTTACAGGGTTAATAATAAACGTGGGGAAAAAAAAAACACACAAAACACGAATTTGGTCTTCAACACAGAAGAGGAATGTAAAAAGCCTGCTATTTTGCTGTCAGCAAAAATCAATGCCAGCCTTCAAAGGAACAAGGAGTAGCCTTGTGGTTTGTTAGGTGATGATCTAAGGCAAGCCAAGCTTCCTAGAGAGAGATACGAGCTTTTGATGAACCAAATAACACTGTTAGTCTATAGACATGCTTTGGGACTCACAAATCTCCAGAGCAGAAGGTCAGACATGAACAGGGTCTTGGAGAGCCATGTCGTTTCCCCCAGTTACATCCTTCCGTCTAGCTAAGCCTATTACCTCTCCCTCACCGACCTGACCGAGGACTGCCGGGGTGCGAGTACTGTCCCTGGTCGCTCAGTCCTGTACTGGAGGGCGCTGCGCTCTTCCCCCGCCACCCCACGGCGCTCCGCCCGGTCCCACACCGCTGCCCCGGAGGGGAGCAGCGCGGGGCGCTCCCCCGCTTCCCTCTGTCGCCGCAGACGCCGCTGAGCTCAACGAAGGGCTGGTGCATAGTCCCGCGGCGCTCGCCTCCCGCGCCCTCTCCTCCCTGGAAGGCAGCAGGGAGCCCAGCCCAGCTTTCTCACCGCCGCATCGCCCCGTCACCCCTTCCCGTGTGGGTGCTCACACGCCCCCCGGCCGGCGCTCGGTGACAGACGCTCGGAGACCCCTCGCCTCGCCGCCCCCNCGGGCGGCGGCGGAGGGGTCGTCGGGGCTCGGGGGGCGGCCCCGCGGTCCGTGGGGAGGCGGCGCTGGGGGGGCTGCGGTGTCCCAGCCCGCGGCCTCGGGAGCGGCGGGCAGGGGGATGCGCATCCTCGCTTCCCACCGAGCGGCTGGACAATAGCGGGAAATGCCCGAGTTACCCTCCCTCACCCATTTTATTTCCAATATTAAATGACTAGAGTTTATGTCGGAAAGGGTATGAAATTTTGGCCCCACTTTGCATGGAGCCGAGATTGGAAAACCTTCTAGGGACCGGCCTTAGGGAAGAGAATCCTGGAAAATTCCCACAGGGGCAGTTTCTCAGGTGGAAAATAGCATTAATCTTGCATGGATCTCTAGTTTCCTGGGGGAACTGAGTCCCGAGGGTTTTTCCAAGAGTAGCATGTGCAACTGATTCTGTAATGTACAATTAGCTGTTAGACAATCTAGTTTAATCCTTCCCTGTGTACTTGGCAATCCCACTGTCATTTCCTCAACCCATTCCCTAAAAGCTCCCAGGGAAGTAGGTCAGTATCTCCAGATGATGTTTCTATTAGACACTGGTGAGTTTCTGCGATGCCGGCTGACTAGAAGGCAGCATTGTGACCCTTCAGTTTATGCACATACTGAATAAGCAGTGCTTCAATTATTCATTCTGATGCTATTGCAACCTTCTGCAGTTTCTCTTCTCCAGGGACATGATGTGTAACAAGATTTTGAAATACTTTGCCAAGGAGGCTGCAATCCTGTCTAACCATATGGCAGCTGTTTGCTTGTCTAGCCATTTTTAAGGGTTAATTTATCACAGTAAAAGGTATGTCAAGGAAGCATGCGGATTCCCAGTAGGGCAGCATTACCCTCTACATTCCTTCTGTTTCCCTCTAAAAAGCCGTAATTCAGGGTACTGAATAGTTTGTGGACTAGGCTCTGAAAATAAGTTTTGAATTTTCCATCTGAAAGAAGTAATGCCTTCAAAGTACATTTGGTTTCTATGATGGAGAACCTATGGCCTTGGTATAGAATTGATTTAAATCTAATAATTTGTTGGTGCTGTAGTCATTTGCTGTTTTGTAGATGAAGAAACAGATGCAGAAATAAAATACATTGGAACCAGAGATTTGGTGCCAATACTTGGAACCCTGTTTGTTGTTATTTATGTTTTACTGGTGTGATCATCTGTCCATTGTGCTATGCTCTCTATTGATAAATTGCAAACCATTCATGTTTTCCAAATACATGAGGCTGGGTGGACCCACAGTGGCAGCAACTATACTTACAGAAAACCAGGATAACTGTACGGTGGCCTGTGGTCAAGTAGGTGTATGATAGTGTTTATAGTCTCCTTTTTAATAACAGACATACTTCTAAACAGCAGCAAGGCTGACTGTTGATTGCCAGTTCTTGGAACACTGACTCTTTTATAAAATAGTAACCTAGATGAACAGAGGCACAGTGAGAAACACGGTGTGTCAAACGTGTAGAGACAAGGTAGTTTGAACCTTCTGTGCAGAGCAACCTGTAATATGAAGACCAAAAGAAAAGGAGGCCAGTGCTAGTGGAAGTGGATGCTAATGGAAAGTAAACATACAGTGAGCCTCCAAGAGAGCAGTGTCCTTCTGCCAGCATTTCTGCATTCTTATGGTTACTTACAGCATTGAAACGAACTAATCTGATAGTGACAGTAGACTTCCAAGGTGGACAGTATCTCTGAGAACAGAATATTCACAACTGAGAAATGTCTCCCTCCAAGAGATATTCATCTCTGCATTAACTCTAAGAATGAGAATAAAGAAAAAAAAATAGGGTTTAAAGTTGCTGGAGTCTTACAAATACTGAAGTCTCGGGCTTTGTTATCAGCATCTGAGGTCAGATGTTGGGATTTGGTGAGTTTTACTCCAGAACTCTTCCATTCACCCATCCTTTTAAAATGCCAAAGTATGAAGCATACATTCTACTCCAAGATGCACAGTTAAGGAAAATGATGCTTCACTGAATTAAAATTTACTGACTACTGTGTAGGAGTGAGGATATTCGTACTGTCTTGGATGACACACTAAGGCTTGGCAATTTGATAGACCATCCTACAATATTTGAAAGACTGACTCTGATTTTCACCCAGTAGAAATTAAAAGCTTCAGCTCTTCTTGTTTGGCACCCAGAAATTTGGTATAGATCCCACTGGCTCACCTATCCAATCTGAAGTAAAGTCAGGACTTCATTTTTCCTTCTAGCTTTCCTTTACCTTTTCCTTTGACCCTTTCCTTGATAAGAAAATTTGTGTGATGTTCAAGTGGGATAAGCCAGTAATATGCAACTACTGTGCTGCTGGGGCTCTGTCTGTTGCCTACCCCTGAGTGATTGCTTGTTCCTGTAAAGCTTCTCTCTATTTAGTCACATGCATCCTCCAGACAGGTTAGAGAACAAAGGAGGAATTCCTGCTGCATCTAATCAAAGGTCTGAGGTTTCCAGCAGAGGTAACACTGCCAGAATCAGATGATCACAGAGCAAGAAGTGAGTGGTTACTCCAGGGGATAATAATTGATTACCAGGGCTCTGTTGAGAAACAGTAAAAATTCATAAAGTCCTATTTCTCTCTCCTTACCCTCCAGCTGGTTAATTCATACCATGCGTGTTTTCTGCTGTGCCAGGGCCTTAGCCATGGTGCCAGGAAAACTGTCTGTATTGGGTTAAGGAATCTGCAGAGACTATGGTAATGATTACTGGAATATGATCCAGAGCTAAATGAGAGAGTCAAGTCTCTGTTGTCAGGAGGAATACCAGGCTATCTTTATTCTGATGCACACAAAGGCTTACTATCTGTTATGTGCCTCCTTGTGACCATTGTGCCTGGTGTTTAAGCTCTGAGGAAAGGATCCTGCAGTCTTTTGGTCAAGAGCAGATGCAAAGAGAATGTTTAGTTTTGAAAGCCACCAACTGCCTTGGTGCTGCCCTTGAAGTTTACTCTTGTAACTACAGTGAATTTAATAAATTGTGGTATTTCCCATTTATTTTTTTCAGTTTTCCAGCAGGTTCTAACCAGAATTGGCTATTGTTCATTTTACATATTATAAGATCTTTGTGGCATAAGAGAGATTTAATTTGGTTTGGTTTGGTTTGGTTTTTAAGTAAAAGTTGAGATTCTTGACTGCGGTTACACATTAATTTAAATATTTGCTTTGGTGAGGCATGGGGCATAGCAGGTAAAGGAGGTTATAAACTGGGTGAACATGATTCTCCAAATGAGCAGATCTTCTTTAAATAATATCAGAAGATTCAGAGCTCATAATTTGTATGCTGTGCCAGTCCTCCGAAGGGGCCACAAGCTGCTTAACATTGATACTAATGCTGTGTCGGGGTGTTCTGGGGCTGCTTTTGTTTGGTGTTTTTAGGTGACCTGAATGGTAATATAAGGAGAGAGTAAATCACGTTTTCCAGGGCCATAAAACTGTGACACTTGAAATATGCTGGAGGAAAAGATTAGAATTCAAAATTTTTCCAACAAATTAGAAGCACTGCTAGGAAAAGAGCTGGATGCAATTTGGTAGGGATAAATGCAAGGTAGTACAATAAGGCAGAAATTATCAATAAGCACAAGATACAAATAAATGACTGGGTTGCAACTCTGCAGAAAAGAATCTGTTATGATAGATCGCAAGCTGAACATGAGTCAATGTCATGCTGTTGCAAATGAAGGCAAACATCTTGCTAGGATATGTAAAAGACATTGGAAGCCTGGAAGACATGAAGAAATCCTCTTGGTCTGTTCAGCATTTCTAAACCCTCAGCTTGGAGGCTGTGCAAAGTTTTGGTTATTGCACTTTGGGACACATGTAATTCATTCTACAGACAGAGTCAAGAGAAGGGTAGCAGGACTCATCACAGGTCAGAAAAATGTGACCTGCAAGTTGATTTGAAATAACTGAATTTTTTTTAGACCAGAAATTTGATAGGGGAATATATCAGTCTTCAAACACAAAATATCTTTTCTTTGGGCTCATAGTAGATGGAATGGAAAGCAAGAAGTAGCAGAAAGAATGATTTTTGTAGACTACAAGGATAATTTTCTAGGATCTAGGGTAATAAAAACCGTTGAATATTTGATCTAGGGAGGTTGTGAATACATTTTAAGAACAGGTTAGACAATTATCTTTGAAGAATCAAATGAGGCTGGTGATCCTATCATGGGAAAGCACCTTGGACTATTTAACATCTAAAGTTCTCTTCTAGACCATTCTTCTATCATTTTATGAAGGCAAGAAAACCATTTTGTGTAAACAAAATAAAAGTAGTCTGCTGACTCTATTCTGATGTTTGTGTAATATCCAAGGATGGCACAGCCCCAAGACCACAGACCATCTCTTTCTGAAAAGAGTCTGAAAGAAAAGTAGAATCTACCTAGAAGACAATTAGAAGAGGTCTCTCCTTTTAGTTAAAGCATGGAGAATGGGACATTCTGATTTCTTTGGAGCAGATGCATGACTGAGTCTATGAATGCTGAAAACAGTGATATGAAAGAAGAAAAATTATTGAGGGTTAGCAGTTAGTAAAATTATCTGAACTGAAAATACAAACTCTTCTAGTATCTTACTCCTTGAATGAAAGACTGTAGTCCAAAAATGCTTTTTTAGAGGTAAAATGAAATAAAATAATGGAATTCAGAATAGAAATAAAATAAAGCATAGTTCTACTATTTATATTTTTAGGCACTTCTCCAGGGAAAGAAAATCTAGGTCCTCTTGTATTCAGGGCTTAACATATATTGTTTAATATAAATGGAACAGACAGTCCCCTGTGCATGCTGAAAAATCCTGGATCTCTGTGAGGAGACAGGTAGAAAGAAATAAGAGCAGTGATCAACTCTTTTGTATACTGCAGTGGTGGACTGCACGTAAGCTCTTGAATTCTGAGCTCAAATTCTGAGTCCAACCAAATAATTTTTTAATCCTCTAAAGGCAAAGGAGTTTTTCTCTCTCCTCAATGTTTTAAACCTTTCCACTCAGACAAAAAGAAAAGCTCTTAGAGAAGTTAAAGACATATTTGGAGAAGTGGAAGTGTTTTCATACCAAGCAGGCAATAGGGATTTTTTTCTATGAAAACAGGTACTCTCTGGGACTGAAAAGCTGCAAAGCAACTGCTGGAAAGAATCTGTGTTGAATGAACAAGACAGGGAGAAAATGAAAAATTAGGCTGTGCTTTTTAGAAGGCTGTTTTCACGGAGCTGTTGCTCAGTGAACTGTAGCATATTAGCATAATAATCTGTTGTAATTTAAACACTCTTACACTGGAATTATCCATAAATTGATAGGAATCCTCATATTTTGATGTACTGTGGGACATAGGAGCACAAGCTGTAACACTATATAAGCTCTGATTGATTTACCCCCTGCCCCCATCTTCCATTATGGTTGGAACACCTTGGGAAAAATAATTATATGCTTAGAAAGCCAGTCACTTGATGCCCTAGATATTTCAAAGTGAATTCACATCCCTTCCACCCAAGGACTGAGTTTCACATTAGCTTATACTGCTTTGCCTGACTTTATTTCATCGTTCCTTTTCCCACCCTTCCCTTTGCTTTCTTTACCTCTCAGATGAGTGTATGAAACACAGTCTTTATTTGGGAGACAGGGTATCCAAAACGCTTACTGTGATCCGATGCTAAAGGACGTTTAGCTTGGGAACAGCATGGTTCTAGAAGGAGATAAAGCACATATAACTAATGTGGAAAACCCCACATGTTTATTATTAGGAGGAGGCAACAAGATGAGAGGGTTGTTCTCTGAGAAATTTGTGGGAAAATCTGAGACAGACTGTGCAGAAAAATACCGAACATGCTGGAGGGGGTTCTGCAGATGGTAGTCTCCTGGTGGAAGATGTTGATAATTGTCTTGAAAAGGAATGGTATTAGACAGAAATAGCTAGAAGGAAGGTAGGGAACTGAAAGAATTTAAATAGAGAGAGCACTGGTTTGAAATATGAACTGTATATGAACATTTGGGTTTAGGGTGCATGACTGGAATTTCTAAGTGTGGTTGTGAAGAAATTGTGTAGGCTATTGCAAATGACACTTCTCTCAGTATGAGCTGCATATTTAATGAAAAGTAATGATACCAAACCTGCTTGCATTAAAGCATCTGCATAATGGAGTTTAGAGCAGCCATGTCCTTCATGTTCTTTATATTATGTCCAGCTAGGGTCTAAAAGTCAGCTGAAACCTGCCAATGCAGTGCTGCAGTCATTATTTCAATATTTTAGCAAAATTCTTTTCCTATAAGCAAAAATCAGAGGCATCAGCTTCAAGCTGTCAAAGGCAATTTTGCCTAGGAGGAAACTGGCTGGTCACGCAGATGAGCCTGGAATCTGTGAACACTTGACAGGAACTGAGCGCTTCCTCAGTGTGAATGAGGAACTGAGGAATGAACAGCAGTGTCCAGCAGCACTTTCTGATGGTAATGCCAAAGCCTTTTGCCAGCAGCTTTCCAGTGAAGATGGAGTCTTACAGAAATAGTCACACAAGCATTTCTACCGCCACTATGATGGGACTGGCATGTTTTAAATATTGGAAATAATATAAAGCTAGAAAGCAGATGTGGGAACAACTTTGTAAAGCTTTGTGTGAATTGAGGAAATTGTTCAGACAATGCTTTTCTCCTTTTCTCCAGCCAGGGCAGTAGATTCTGCCTTGCAGGCAGCAGCACCTCTGTGTCAGATTGTCACAGAAAAATCCATGTTCAAAAGCATAAGTGTGAAAACTTGACTTCTACAGAGTTTTGGGTAGGAACTTCACAGTTCCTACCCTGAAGAAGATGAGAAGATGACAAGCTGATTAAATCCATGGACCAAAATATACTCAGAGTTAAAAAGTGGAAGCAGAAACTGTGGTTTTCCTGAAGATATCAGCTATCACTCCACAGCCTTGGGATGTCTCATTTGCAACAGCTATAGCATTCAGAGAAATAGTTGCTAGTAAAATGGCCAAAAAATTGAAAGGACTGAGGTTGTAGCTGTCTATAAACATTCCTTGCAGAGGTCTTGTTACAAGGGATTTGGCAGGCAAGACCACCAGAAATGGGGAACTACACACTGCTGATTGTAAAGGGTAGGATTAATACATGACAATGACTAACGCTGCTAATTTATTTTCCTGCTCTTTATTGTTTATCTGTAGACATGAAAGAAAGAATGCTACTGGGTCAAGAATCCAATAAATTCGATTCCTTAAAAACAATTGATATTGAAGATCACTATTACGTGTTGCAGAATTTCATTGTTCACTGAAAACTTCTACACCACCCAGGGCAAGTCTGTGTCTCAAAACACTAGTGACAAAAATGAGAGCAGTCATATGCAGTGATTCTTCTTTCAGTAGTTGTTTTTTCATCTGTCTCCCAATTCATGGAGTACAAAAGTAACATGACTATCACGGATATTAGGAAAAAGTTGTTTGCTGTGAGGGTGGTGAGACACTGGAACAGGTTTCCCAGAGAGGTTGTGGATGCCTCATCCCTGGAAATACTCAAGGCCAGGTTGGATGGGATTTGGTCTAGGGGCAGGTGTCTAGCCCATGGCAGGGGATTGGAGCTAGGTGATCTTTAATGTCTCGTCCAACTCAAACCATTCAATGGTCCTGTTGGGCAATTAGAGAATAGGACCAGAAAAAAGGACTTATTAATGTATGTGGACTTTGACTGGCATGTCCTTTTCCACAGAGTTTTCATTCTGGAATAATACTGGCCTCTGCTCAGTGTATGGTGCCTGTTGTCCAGCTCCAGGTCTGTGTCCTGACTCAGCAAGAGGAAGGGTAGAAATGAAGATGCCAGAGCAGAGATGAAAGATACGCAGATCTTACTGCCTTTTATCACCTTCTTCACTAAACTAAAGCTCAGTGAATTTCCAAATTGAGATGTTGCAGCTTGTTGACAGTGAAGAGCAGCACTGCAGTGCAATTCACAGTGTTCTCTGAGTTTCTCTACAGTAATGAAACAGCAGGGCATGAAAAGAAGTGAATGTGGGTTTTTGGCTGAGTGTGGTGGCAGATGTTAAAAGACAGCATGTTTTCCTGCCTTACCTGTCAGGACATGCTAAAAAACTCTCAAGGAAAGCAGCATTCCTGTAGGCAAATGCCCCAGTACACATAGAGTTTTTTCTGCTGGATTTGCAAAGCCTACTGTCAGAAAATACCACTCAGGAGCATGTGACATTTTCTCAATAATAGTGAAGACTTTCATGGATAAAATGACCAAAGCAATTATGTTTCCATTGATGAAACGTAGTTTTACAAGTTGATTTATCAAGGAAAGGAAGCCAAAACTTACCCTTTCTGAAAGTTTTCTGTTAACTGCAGGTAATCAAGATGGGAACCAGATTTACCCGACTTCTGAAAATTTTTGGCTAAAAAATCACTAAATCCACTCTTAGCGGGCAATGAGGTCAGACATAACTAGGAAACAAAAATGCTTTTTGCTGTCATTGCATGTAACCCCAGCTGGCACTCAGCTGTCCATTAATTCCCTTAGGATACAACTGCTGATTGCACAGGTTCTTCCTAACTTCGGATTTGATGATCAATCAACAAGTACCAGCATATTCTCTGTAGCTTTTACCCAGGTGCGGTCATGTAGCGGGTCACAGAGCAATGACTGGAGGGCAGCATTCCAGTGAGTGTGGAAGGGATCGAAAGCAACCTCTGCAGGCACAGAGTTCCAGAAAAAAATTATAATTATTTGTCCACTCAAGTGGGAAAGAGAAAAAGAAGGTGTGGCTATGCAGCTAGAGAAGAAAAAAGAAAAATCTAGAACTTTTTCCTTTGTTTGATTAGGACCTTACATAGAAGTTAAATTAAAATCATATATTGGCTCATACAAAGTGCAGCACTGACTCACAGAAAGAAAACCGAGGACATAAAACCATTACAGAGAGGACAGTGAACAAACCTTGAGAGTACACCACAGGTTCCAGTACCTTGTGTAATATCAGCACAATCTCAAGTACAACAGTCTTCAACAGGAAGGTATAACACAAAAGTTGTAATTCCTGTAATGTATAGACAGCAAAAATTACTTTCCTATTCAGTGCACCTTTGTGGGACTCTGGCTCCACAGGTTCCTAGTAGTTTCTGGAGAAATAAACCTATTAACAGCTGTCTTCATTCTTAGAGAGGAGATGAGAGGAGAACATGAAAGAATAACCGCAAGATTTTGCCTCACTGATGGTGCTGTTCTGCTGGATGACTGAGAATGGAAATGAAAGTGGCAACATGGAACAGGAAGCAAAGCCAGCACACCATCTGTTTAACTGGAATATTTACTCTTATCTTGATGACATTTACTTTAATGTCCATAAGTATTTGTTACAATGAAGGATTGAAAGAAAACTGACAAATACAGCATCAACTCTGAGAACAGCCCAGGAACCTCCTCTCCTGGTGAGCGTGATTGGAGGATGAAAATATTCATTCAGCTTCACTGAAGAAAACTGCTGCTTAGAAGCATAGAGGAAAGTGTGGTTAAAAAAAAAAAATCAAATATCTACCTATATTATAGGTATATTTGTCTATAGTAAATACTGTAAATTACGTACCTATAGTCTTTGAACTGTTCCTAGACTTTAATTTGTTAACAGAGGGAGTGAGGATTTTCCTGAGAGCTTAACTTTCCTTCACTGGAAGGAAGTGATGTAGAAAAACTACTGGAAAAAGCCATGGTGTGTAACAATAAAATAGAAGTAATAAAGGGGTTAGAATCTGAGTTGATACCAGAGTACTGATTCCAATGTCACTTTGCCCACCTAGTGTTTCCACTTTGTCACTTACAGCTCAGTTTACCCAATTGAGTTTAATGCAGAGATTTTTTTTCAAATGTCCCTAAGGTTGTGAGCTACCACTTCAGGAAAACCTACTAGTAAGCTTGTGTTCAGTGGGGCTGTCTAAACAGCTTTTTTATTCTTTATGAACCCTTTAAATTCACCATGCTTTGTTAGTTATTGAGAAAAAACATTTATCTTTTTCCCACACAAACTCTTACTAAAAGAGAAAAGTTGCAACAGTAGTCTGTGATGCTGAACCCACCTGCATTTTCCTTAGTTTCTCAGATTTTGTCTCCAACTCAAAAAAATCTTCTGCAAACACTTCTAAACTTTCTTCATCATTGCCTCTTACGACAGTCTCTCATGGTTTGTATAGTTATTACCTTCCTCTTCACATTTACCTGCAGCACTGCTGTGGTACTAACTGGATCTTGCTTGTTCATTTTAGTCTGTCAGATGATGAAATAAAACCATTTTATTTCATAGGATTACAGAATGGTTTGGGTTGAAAGGGACCTTAAAGATGACCTAGTTTCAATCCCCCTGCCATGGGCAGGGACACCTTCTGTTAGATAAGTTCCTCCAAAGCCCATCCAACCTGGCCTTGAACACTTCCAGAAGTGAGGCATCCACAACTTCTGTGGGCAACCTGTTCCAGTGCCTCCTTACCCTCACAGTAAAGAATTTCTTGCAAATATCTAACCTAAACCAACCCTCTTTCAGTGTAAGGCCATTCCCCCCTTGTGCTATCACTACAGGTCCCTTTTCTGCTTCCTTGTAGCCCCCTTTAGGAACTGGAAGGCTGCAATAACGTCACCCCGAAGCCTTCTCTTCTCTGGGTGGAACAGTCCAACTCTCTCAGTCAGTCTTCACAGGAGAGGGGCTCCAGCCCTTTGATCATCTTTGTGGCCCTCCTCTGGACTCGCTCCAACAAGTCAATGTCTTTAATATCCCCATCCAGGATATTAAGTTTAAATATCTTAAGCCAGGTGAGAAGTTCAAAATAAAATCTTCCCTGTAACTAAGTCTTGTTCGTTTTTAAAGAATAATTTTCCATTTGCCATTGGAATAACCTGAATTGTACTGCCTGTGCAGCATTCTTCCTTATAAAGCGTCTGTCATTCCAATAGGTCTGTTGCTGGGACAGTCTCTCTGGCACTGTCCTTACACTTCATATGGTTTTACCTCCACAGCCAAAGTAAAAGAAAAAGGAGGACTTCTGTGAAAAAGTCTTCCTGCCACATGGCTTCTAGCACAGCCACCTGGAACAACAAAATTGCCCTCTACTCCATTCTCTGAGGTCTCTGGGACTTCCTCTCTCTTTAGAGCTAGTTTTTGCACTGTGCACTCTACCTCTGGGGCCTTCCTCTCTCACTGTCT
Organism: Sclerurus mexicanus; assembly: GCA_013396755.1. Lineage (NCBI taxonomy): Eukaryota > Metazoa > Chordata > Aves > Passeriformes > Furnariidae > Sclerurus > Sclerurus mexicanus. The sequence goes on from VWZF01003853.1 coordinate 1,552,614, forward strand.
TAACTGAGATCTTTATGGTATATGCTGCCAAAATGTCAGTTACTTCCTTTTACCTGTCAAAATACCTCCTGGTACCCCAGGCCAGACTCTCTGTTAATCCTTTATGCCAGTGTGATTTGCCTTCTGATGCAGCAATACGGTTCCTGCTGGAGACATGAGATGCTCTAAAAAAACCTTGTAGCACAGGCTCAGCATCTTTTGTGGCCACCAGGAGAAAGAGATGCACACATTAACCAGGCTAAAAAAGGAAATTAGGTTTAGGAGTGAGAAAAGAGATAGTTTAACTTGGGCATTACTGTAACTGTAATGGGATCCATATGAAAATTCCTACTGTTGAAATGGTCTCAGTGTTTTATGTCTAAAGGTAGCAGTGTTAAATACACACTGCATGGCAACAGACTTCTGGCTTTCCCAGGCTGTGGTCTCAAGTCTGCTCTGGCCTCTGCTTTCACAGAGACTGTTGGACACTGAACTCATTCCCAGCAATGGCTGGTTTTTTCACTCATTACTGCCAGTGTAAATTCAATCACTGCTTATCAGCAGTTGGTTTAACTGCATATGCAGAACAACTTTATAGTATTCAACACATTTTATGAACTACAGTTTAAACTCTGATGTTCTTACAATGTTTTCTGTTCTTCCATTTCTAATCAGTGGCAGAGTATGTTTCTTTGCTTGACAGTTTTAGTCCTGTTTACTTGAGCAGTGTGTATGTGGGGGAGAGGGAGGATTTGTGTCATGTGTTCATTTAGAAATAGATGTAAAAAAGTACTACATTTTAGAGCATTAGCTTGGTAGAATAACTCCTTGTTTCAACCTAGGATTTATTCAGCCACCTTTTCTACTAAGACCTCATTTTGTCTGACTAAATTATTATATTTTTAAATATACATAGTAGCCAAAACAGAAGACACATTGTGTTACTCTCTCACTTCAAAGGTGCATGACAAATTTTCTTGAGTGATGTTAAAGAAAAAATCTTAATGTCAGAACTATCCTGTTTTCATTTTGGTCTGTGAATATGCATCATTTTATATATTTTATTTATATATGCATATAATTTTATATGCATAATTTTATATATAATTTTATATAGTTGTTAGGGCTTTGGATGAAACATAGCAGGTTTAATTCATATTCTGAAGTGCAGGATAACATTTATGGCTTATACCAAAATACAGTCTCTCCATTCTCTTTTCCTGAGTATGGCTGGAGTTGAGGCAATTCAAAATCATTTTTGTCTCTCCACAGATTTTGAAGTTCATTATGTTAAAGGACTCCCTTGTCTCAACATTCAAAATTAAGTATCTTCTATATTAATGCCATACAGTTCTGTCATTGAAAGTGTGGCTTAGAGTTTCCAAAAAGCAGTCAATGTTTCACCTCTCAGGATTGTTCCACAAAAGCAGAGAAAGGCCAGAGCCATAACTGAATCCCTGATTTTGTTATTCTTGTAGTCTTTATACAGATTACACTTTTGAAGATGTGTTACAATTAATTTCTCCTTGATGTTGGAAGAACTGATGCATTTGCATCATTATCTGATGTTCTTAATCTGTATCGGATGAGTGGAACAGACAGTATGTGGTATCCAGGGAAAAGAAATCTTGCTAACTATAGTCCAAGGGAGTTGTTCATTACACAGGCTTTCACTGATTCAAATAATTGGAACATTCGCAGCTGTCTTTAAATATTAGGGTGAGAGCTAGCAAGAACAGGGCTTTGCTCTTGCAGCTTACAAGATTTTAAGAACCTTTTACTAATAGTTCATCCAACTGGCATTGCTTCAGTTTTGTTTCATATCTCATTCTTCAGTAGTATTTTGGGTAAAATTCCTACTGAAATTAAAGGACTCTTGCATAAGGTAGGACTAGGCAATCTAGATAATTAGTATTTTGGAATAAAAAGAAAAACCTTGTGAGTTTTACAAGCAGGTCTGGCCTGCAAGTCTAGAAATGGGGTGACCTTTCTATTGTTGAAAGTCCTTTTGTAAATCTGTGGATTTCAGTAGAAGAGGAAAACTAATTATCTTTTCACTGGTGGATTGATTCTGTTCCAGAACACAAAAATCACCTCCAGCAAACACAAAGCCATTAAAATTTCCTGGGTCATGTAACTGGTGAATTCTGACTTTCTTTTCAAGGAAGATTTGCAACTCTTGTTCTTCTATGTGAGTCACTACCATTTTAGCCGCTTCTTTTCAGGTCATTAATTTAATGTCAGTGCCTTTGAGAATTGTTTAGTTCCATCATGTCTTTTGTACCTCCTATTCCAAAATTAGGTTCTTGACTACCTCTCTGTAGGCTGCTGTCCCTATTGGTAGCATAAAGGCAGTAGCAGACCTTGTTTATCTGACGGTCTGCTTAGCTTCATTGTGTACTTCTGTGGTGTTGGGACAATAAGGAATGGTAAGGTAAGAGAAAAGGGCCCTAATTCATATGTAAATGTATGAGAATAATACAGCTACTATGCATGACACTTGCTAAAGACCCACGTTTCATATTTAGCCTGAGTGTTCCATCTCACTCTTCATTTTTATACTTACACCTAGCGTGGACTTAAGGCTTATACCATAGTGTCCTTGGCCAGCTTCACATCCCTGGTGCTGTCTCTTCCCTGCTGGAAGAAAATGACACCAATAAAAGACTTGGGCATCAGAAACACCTTCTAGGGGAGCAACGGAGCATTATGGAAGCTTTATCTTTCAGGATTACTATGCCAACACTCAAGTCCAAAAGTTTTTGTGAGCTGCCTCTGTTTATGGCACCCCTGTAGCTAGATGAGTCTTCCTAATGATTGGCAAATTATTCTTAGGCTGGTTTAATGTGAGAGGCAGTTAATAGATACTATCTAAATTATTTTTGAAAGAACCTAAATAGTCCTGAAAGTGGTGAGTGGGAGCTGTCAAGGAAAGAACCTGCTAATGGAAACACAGCATAATTAACTGCCTTATTTAAATGACTTGTCAGTAAGTTATTGGGAATAGCTGATAAAGAAGGGACAGCAGCAGTAAAGGATCTTGCAACTGTACTGAGTGATCCAACATTTAACAAGTGATCTTATTACAGAGAAATTAGCTTTCAAATAGAAACAATGTCATTTGAAGGATCATAAAGTCAGATTCACTACATAATTTATTAAGCTGTTTTGTCTTTTTGTGCTTTTTGGCCAGAAGTGAGGTGCTAGCAGTGTACTCCCTGACTCTTGGATACCCTCAGCAACCTCTGGAGCACAGGCAGCATTTTAGAATGAGGCTCGTTGTTAAAAATGTCGGTGCCAAATCCTCTCCTGTCATTTCTTGTCTTGAGAGTATGCAGCCATATCACAGTCATCCTGGTTCTCCATGAAGCCACACCATGGTGATCACTGGAATAACAATGGATGAGTATGAATTGCAAACATCTAATAGCCCTCATAAATTTGCCTTTAGGGCTCAGTTTTCTAAGCTGAAAGCTGGAATGAGTCTTCCATGCTAGATGTAGCACTCTGCAAAAATAATACTGCTGAATCAGAAGCTGAGTTCACAGTGTGACAGTTCAGGATTTAGTTCTTGGTAGGATGTTAGGGTCTATTAGTATTGCTTAAATGGCAGCAATAGCCAAATACTATACAGACATGGGAAGAGAGAGAGTTTTGCCCTGAGGAACTCATAAACTAAGTGGCAAAGTAAGAAAAAATAAAGACAGCATGGGAGCAGATACATGACCTTTAGCTATGCATCAATAGTTCCATTGAAAATGCTTTCTTAAATTAATTTGCTGGATGAAAGATAGTCTGTCTTTTAGACCTGCCATTGGTTGGCTAATTCCAAGTAAGTGTCATGGCTAGGGCTATTAGCGGGTGAATTTTCAACTGTGAGAAGGCAGTAGCCATGGGATTCAGTTATGGAATCAGGAATCGTGTTTTCTAGTCCAAGCTCATGATGAAAGCAAGAACAACACTGAATGCAGACTGGATTGCTCACAACTTAATCCAATCTGATTCATAAACTTGCAAGGTTGGAAATTTCTCAGTCTCTCTGGGCAAACTGTTACATTCTTACTTGCCTCATGGCAAAATGGTTGGATAATAGGGAATTATTTTGCTTATATCTGGCCTGAATCTGCCCCTTTGGATTTTATGACTCTCCTATTTCTCTCTTATTCTTCCTCTTCCCATCAGTACCTAGCACTGTCATCTCAGTAACCTCTAAATGCACTGGAAGGCTTCTACTAGATTCCTCCAAAATTTTCTCTTCTCCAGGCTAAACAAACCCAGTGCTCTCAGCCTCTCCTCATGGGGCAGGTGCTCCAGACCTCAGCCATCTTGGCTGCCCTCTTCTGGAGTCACTCAATTTGGCAACTAAAGAGGAATAATCACAGCCTCTTTATACTGGCTGTGTTCTGTTGGTGCACCCCAGAGTGCTGTTAGCCTTTATTACCTGCAGAGCATGGACTAACTCAGGTACAAATTGTTGTGCTTCAGGACTCCTAGATCCTCATCAGTAGCACCATTTTCCCAGCCAGTTAGTCACCACCCTGTGCCAACACACATGGTTAGCCCATGCCACGTAGAGAAATTTGTATTAATCCTCACTAAATTTCTTTTCAGTCCATTCTGCCAGCCTCTCCTAGGTCCCTCTGAGTAGCAGCTGTGCCTCCAAGTATCTGTTTTGGTGTCATGTGCAATCTTGATCAGTGAACATTCTGTGTCCTTCTCCAGAATTTTGATAATATTGAAGAGGATATCTCAAATTAAATATTAAACACTAGTTCTGGAGCCTGACAACCCAGTCAGTTTTTTACCCACTTATCTATCACAACTTGGATAGAGGAATGCTCGGGGAGACTGTAATAAAAGCCCTGCTAAAGAATAGGTGATGTCCACTGGTCTTTTTCCATAAGAAGACAATCAGTTTGATTAGACACAATCTACCATCAACCGAACAACATGTGCTAAATGACATGCCCTTTGACTAGAAATGTGTTCCAAGAAGAACATTCCAAGAAGAAGAACATGATTTTCCCAGGGACAAAAGTGAGGGGCTAATTGACCAGCCTGTAGTTTCTCAAGTTGTCTCACTTGTCCCTTCTGAAGATGAGTGCAACATTTGCCTTTCTCAGTAACCTTTCAGAGGTGATAGAGAGTGGCCTCAGTATGACATCAGTCAGCTCTCTCATAACCCTTCAGTGCAGCCCATGGGATTCAGGAGAAGCAGGCTAGGTCCGGAAAAACATTCTGAATTCAGGGGCCTAGAGGAAAATAGGTGTTTTTATGGGCAGAGTGGGAGCCTCAGACTGGGTTGATTAGAGAAGCCCTCCCACTGAGTCAGGAGGTGCAGAAAGGACCCCCTTGCTTTCTAAACTCCTTCTCAGAGAGGAGTCTGGGTGCCGCTGCATCCAATTCTACCCCAGATTTAGTCAATGGTTTATATCTAAAGAATTATACAGGTGTAACTGAAGTTTTATACAACTTCTTCCTGCAGAATTAAGGATGGCAGCCCAAATATATTTATATAAATAAAACTATTTATTTATTTAAATTTATTGCAAAAATTATAATTACTAGGGGGAAAAACCTTAATCATAATTATTTACAACACAGTATGAATAGCTGTAACTACTAGTATAGTGCACTGGTTTTGAAGCAATATTGAAGGAATTATATTAAAGCTAACAAAACAATGAGTAGAGATTGTTGCTTCCTCATACCAACAACCATGGGCAAATATCTTTCATTCAGCGTCAAGGAATAACCATCCTTACTCAAGGGAAGGATCTTCACATATCTTAGGGAGGTATGCTAGGAATCCTTGCTCTGCAAAAGTGGGACTGGCCTTTTTAGTATAAAAGGATTTACTGTCAGTCATATGCATTTTACAGATTATGTGTTATCAGGCTTACTCCACAAAATATATTTTGTGCTGAAAAAGGTGTTAGCAGCATTTTAGTTTCTTCTGCTCAACACTTCTGACTCTCACTTCTATATCAGGACCTGCACATCCATGCTGCTCCCAGCCTCAGTCAGGGAGCCTCTGTCTTGCACATCCCTGTGGTGGGTTTGATAGTTTGGTCAAGTTGGTCTCATCGTTCTTCAACACTAAGAACAGCAGACCCTCCTCGCTTGATCTTATCACTGATCAGTAGACCCTTCTTGCTCAGGCCATTACTGATAAACTTGTAAAACAAATTTTGAGCTGCTGTATCCCTGCTGAGGCAGAGTCCTGCCACAGCTATCTGTGAGAGAAGTGATCTAATGTAAAATTAGGACATGGATCAATATTTCTTTTTGTCTTTGCTACTGTGTCATTTTCATGTAAATAAGTGAGTTAGTCTTGAGTTCATATCTATTAAAGCTGCATCTCAGATTTCAGTTTTATTCTCAAGTGTGAAAGAGCAGGGACTGTAGGTCAAGCTGCATTCCTGCTGGTGAATGATGCTAGGTATCACATCTTGCCAGAACGAGATCCCATTGCCACCTCACAGTCTATGTGGATTCCATCTGCTTTACTTCTATTATTAGGCCATCTCAGATGATTCAAATATTTACCTCTTTATCCTTTTTAATTCAGAATTTGTCTTGAACCCTCCCCCCAATGAGTTGCATGTTTTACTCCTCTTCTGCTGGTCTGTGAATTCTTTGTTTGCAGCCTGGCAAGGCACCAGTTCTGGGGTGACAGATGGAGCAGACTGCAAACCAGGCAGTTGCCTCCTAGCCTGAATGATATTTTAATAAGCACAGAGAGGTGACAGAGAGAGAAGCTTCTCACTGGAATGACTGGCAGTTTTGTTTTCAGTCTGAAAGCACTAATAGATAATTTTTGGCCTCAGTCCAAAAAAAAAAAATACACAGAAACTAGAAACAGAAAATCCTGTTAGTTCCTAATTTATCCCTCCTTTTTTAAGGGTCAAAGAATTTTTTTATGTCTGGTCTATTATCCGGATAGGAAGTTGTTTCCCCAGTTTTAGTATTTTAGTTCTCTCTCAGGAACTGCATACTTCAGAAGACTTCCCTTTTATTTATCATTTGTTGTCCTTCCTTTTTTATTTTTTCACTCATTTTCTCCATTGTTTTCCTTTCCTAAATGTTCCCTGTTCTTCATATTTCTTTACTCTCTTCACAGATTCATGTTGAAGTCTGAATAATGGGATCTAACAACTTACTTGGCTTCCAGCTTCCACATCCTGTGAAACAGCTAGTGCAGTGCAAGGCAGTGGCATCTGCACAGGAATCTCTAGAGCATATGTCCCCTTCTCCCTGCCTTTCAGCTGTGTCTCGGTTGTATAATACAGAGTTTGTGTAGGGCTTTGTTTCATCCTTGGTCTTACAAAGAAAAGCACAACAAAAGGGAGCTCTGGCAAAGCCCCAACAAGCTCTGAGATTCTTCTGCATTGTGAGCAACACAGTGTTTTGCAGTCAAGCTGTAGGATAGTTGGGCTTTCAAGGGAGGAGATTCTCTTTTTTCCAATGAGTACAGGTTAAAAAAGATCCAGCTTTCACTAGAAAAATATTAAACCGGTACTGGGATCCGAACTCAGGTATGGTCCGATAAACTGCTCCAAGAACACACTGAAAACTTGGCAATACTTGGACATAGACCTTCATGTCTGTGTAGCAAGTCTACAGGTCTGGATTTCAACTGCTGTATGAGCTATAAATTAATGGTATTCCTGCTAAAATGTGCTTCTTTTTCCTTTCAGATACAATGATGAGACTGAATGTTCAGGTCTTTTTTGGCTTCCTTTGCTGCATGATTTTTCTTCCTACTGATGGCTTCCCAGTAGACACCAGTACTGAATTTCGTTCTGCTTTCTCTGTGGCCAGAACCAGCAGCATGGAAGGAAGCTCCGAGATGGTTATTACCTTTGACAAAGTGTATGTGAATATTGGCAATGATTTTGATCCCAAGACTGGATTGTTCCGCTGTCGGATCCCTGGAGCCTACTACTTCTCCTTCACTGTTGGGAAATACCCAAAGAAAAACTTGTCTGTCATGCTGATGAGAAACAAGAATGAGGTGCAAGTAATTGTGTATGATGAACATCACCGCAAGGAACGGAAGGTAGCCAGCCAGAGTGCCATGCTGCAGCTTGACTACGGTGATACAGTTTGGCTGCGCTTGCATGGAGATCCCAAGTATGCTCTTTACAGCAACGTGGGCCCTTATACAACTTTCAATGGCTACCTAATCTATCCAGACACTTCTGCCTTCTTCCAGAATGCTCTGAGCTCTCAAGAGCTGGGGCCACACCCTCACAAAATTCAGCAACTTCCCAGAGAGCAAAGTGAAGCTTCACAGCGACACATGTTATCTGATCAACCAAACAGGGTACAAGACCCTCGCTCTGCATTTTCTGTTGCTCGCTCACAGAGTCTCCTGGGGACAGATGACAAACAAATCCAACACGAGCCAATCACATTTGACACAGAGTTTGTGAACATTGGAAAGGATTTCAATTCCTCCACTGGTATCTTCTCATGCCGTATACCTGGTGCGTACTATTTCTCCTTCACCATTGGCAAAATGCCCTTTAAGACTATGTCAGTGAAACTTATGAAGAACCACAATGAGGTGCAGGCCATGATCTATGATGACAACCACTCTAAGCGGCGAGAGATGCAGAGTCAGAGTATCATGCTGCCTCTGCAATATGGGGACACGGTTTGGCTCTACAGCCATCAGCACGATGGCTATGGTGCCTATAGCAACCATGGCAAGTACATCACCTTCACGGGCTTCCTGATCTATCCAGAGGCTCAGCCAAAGTGGCTTCCAGGTGCCAGCTCACTTCAAGGAACAAATAATTAAATGCAGATGTGAAAGAAGCATAAGAAGAGCCAAGGTGCCATGAACTTGGATATAACTCGTCTTCAAATATCATCCTCTACATTGAGCATGCTATCATGTGTCCAGTGCTTTCCTTATGCTGCACGCTTGTGCCCTGTGTGCAGGGCCATTGCTGAGTCTGCCATTCATCTATAGAGAGGCCTTTCAGATTGTAACTGTGTGTCCTGTGTTGGTGTTTGATTTAAGCATAAAGCATGAGGTAGTTTTGGGGCAGGAGGGGGGCAGTGTAGTGAGATGCTGAGGATCAGAGAACCACTGCAGTCATGTTACTGGAGATCCCCAGCATTCAGAGAGCAAAGGATGTGGTGACATTCCTTGTATATCTGGGGCGGGAATAAATGTAATGGAAATGAATGTAATAAAAATACAAAAGATGTAAAATGTTCTCAGTTTGGAATTTTTTGTTAATTTGTAGCTTATGTGCTTGTCAGTGACTGAGGTACCAGCTCAGGTAAGAAAGAAGCATGGTGATTGTATGAGCTGCATTATGTGTTACTGAGCCAGTCTGTCTGTGTACACTCTTTTTTATCTCTTATCTCCTGTATGGGTGAAGGGTTGGTACCTCTTATGATTCTTTAAAAGTGTCACAATATTTTGTGCTTTTCTTTATCTAATGTAGATGAAGTCAAGAATCTGTGTTTGACAATCTCAGCTTCCATTTAATAAAAAGAATACACTTGGAAACAAACAAAAAAGTAGGCTTCTAGCCCCTGTAGATGAGGGCTCAAATCCAGAAACAAACCATCGTCTGAAAGATCAGAAGCAAGGTCAGTAGGAAGAATAAAAAGCTATTTTTATATCTCTGAAGATCTGGGTCAGGAGCAGGCTCATAATGTATAAATGTGAGTAGTATCATGCCATGCAGTGGCACTGCTGACTGCAGGGACATTACATTCCCTCAGAAATGAGCCCCTCGAATACAAGGGTACTGCTAACCTGCCATGTGCTACATCGATAGCCTAGTAGTGCAAGCATGATCAAAGGAACCATGAAGTGATATTTTCAGGACCTTAGTTCCAGAAGTTTCTTACACACCATGTTCTGCCGAGCTGCAGTGCAGCTGCAGAGAGGCCTTTGTGGCTGTACAGGACCCTGCTGTGTTCCTACAGTCAGACAGACAGAGAGACAGACGGGTGGCTATTCAACAGGATCCACCGAGGAGGTAGTAGAACCAGAGAATACTGGAGGCTTCATTGTGGCACCATTGGTGCTGTTTCAGTTGAGCTAAACCCTGTTTTGTCTCCCAGAAATATGTAAACTGCAAAAATGCATCATTTTGAGCTTGCACCAAACTTTGCGACATTGATTGAGTTTAACTTAGAACCTGCTCAACAGATGGCAAAGCTCTTAAACTGCTCCTAACAAAATTCTGAGTTCAAAGGAGTGTATTTGCATCTGAGTCGCAAGCCAACCCACTCAGTCTTTATCCATACATTCGTATGGCTCAAGCTGTATATTATCCAGCAAGACAGTATTTTCATGCATTAGTGCCATGTCAGCTCAGCTTTTGGGTATTTTCTGCTTGGACTGGACTTGTCAGCAGCCACTTACTGCCTCTGTCACTCCATACGTATCCTGGACATTAAAGACTGGGGGCATATTTGGCAAAAGGATGAAGGGTAGAGATTGGAGGTATGTAAAAAACCAGCATAAGAATAGTAAAATATTAGATGAAACAAGAAGTCTTACTTCAAATAAAATTCTGATCTTAATTCCTACATCCCTTGGGATGAAAAACAAACAAACAAATACAACCCCAAAGCACAAAGCAAAATGAAACGACCACACAAAACAAAAACCCATCAGCAAACAACCTCCTATATTGAACTGTGTAAATCTGTCTCCTCCTGTCACATAGCCCTGACCTGACCTCTAAAACCATTGTCTGTGGCATTTTGCTTCCAGGCTTCTTGTTCCTGCCTTACCATTTCTCCTCTCCATCTGTTGGGCTGCAGGTGCTTGGAAGAAGATTAACTAGGTCAAAAGCTAACACTACCCACTTCGAATGTCACACATACCTCTTTTGTTGAGCATGAAAAAATTGTATTTATAGAAAGGGAATTATGGATCCCGTCATCTAAGCACAATGTTCAAAGTTAATGTATCTATAGTGTCAGCGGGAAACCTATTAGAAACAACAAAACATAAAATCAAAACCCTCCTGAGGAGATAATTATATTTATTTAATTCCAAACTACAATGTTTAAGACAAATGTTAGTGATCTTTTTCTATAAAATAATTATGTTTCTGATTTTGAAGATAGAGGTTGAGTATTTATTATGTTTGGCTTGTAAAGTGCCATAGCTGTACAAAAAAAACTTTATAGAAAAGAGGCAAAATCTGTTGAAGAAATAACTAGGTCACAATCCTTCAGAATTTAAATGAGATTTAAGGAAGTACATTCCAAACTGATAACTGAAACAAAGCTGTGTATATGTGTAAATACGATATGCAAATACTAGAAAGCTTCATGGAATACATACATTTTCAGGTTGCTTTTTGAAGAAAAATGAATACATGAGATGGGAAATTGCTATTGATATATAAAATGTGATGCCACATGAGTAGAAAAATGAAATTAAATATGTGAGCTATATCACAAAACACAACAAAATCTGCTTAGCTGCATACTGGAGAGGAGAAAAGATTCTGTGTTTGGCTGAAATCCCAGGGAGAATATAAGGAGACTGAACTGAATGATCTGAAATGTAGTCAGCTAGGACACCAGGACAACATCCTGGAAAAATACTTCTAAGCCCTCTCCCAATAATCATCAGTGATCAAGATAAGACATCTAAATAGCACTGCCGCCCTCAGCATACCCCACTTGGCAAAAGATCAGGAGAGGGTGAAATACACTTTATAGTTTTGTCTTTTTTCATTGAAAAATAAAAGCTTGTGTATAAATTCTTAGAGGGTTGCCAGCACTGTGCAGAAAGCAGGACAAAAAGGTGTGGCATATTTGTACAAAGCCCTGCATAATGCAGAAAGCATTGAAAATAACCAAGGATGCAGCTGAAGTCAGGTGTGTCCTTTCCTATGGTAGTTTCCCTCATTAAGTGTCTCTCTTGGTCCTGGCCAGGTTGGAATGATAGAATTGTTTCAGGGATGCTAAATGCGAAGGCTTCTCCTTCCAAGGCCAGGAAGCCAGGAGAAGGGTGGTATTTGCAGGGCAGAGCCCCTTGCACAGGTCACGAAAGATTTCATCAATCAGCTGAGAAAAAAAATGAATCCAGAGATTTTTATCCAGACCCTGCAAGGAACGAACCTGATAGGCAGAGTAAACACTAGTGAAAAGGAGACGATCAAACTCTGTTAGAGGCAAGGGGGTATCAGTCAGTGAATAATATCTCAGATGCTGCTCAATCTCTGCCGGTGTTTTGGGAACTTCATCCTCTAAGATCTGCAGGAACCGCCGTGCCGGGCGCAGGGAGGCCAGCTCCTCATCCCGCAGCCGGATCGCCCCGTTGGCCTGAATATCCAGCCTTCCCCAGAGCATCTGGAAGAGAGGAGCGGCATGCGCACAGAAAGCCCAGCACAAACCCTCCGTCAGCTCCAAACCAGCTCTACGGCCATCCGAAACGCTGCCAAGCCTCGGGCGCTCCGGGAGGCGGCCGCTCCCTGACTCGCTGCCCACGGCCCGCCCAGTCCCACTCCGTGTCCTTCTCTGCCAGCCCCACACCCCTTTTGTGATCAGCCCCACGCCTCGGCTTCCCCGTGGGACCTGTCCAGCTCCTGCCTGCCGCCCTGCCGTCCGCAGCATCCCCGCGGTGCGGTGCGGTGCGGTACGGCCGCCGTGCGCCGGCACTTGGCCCCTTGTGGGGGAGTTGCCTGACCCCGTGGGGACGGTCCCCTGTCCCACCCCGGGGGTGCGAGGGGCCACAGCGGGGCAGAGACCCGTTCAGCTGCACCCCGCAATGGGAGGGAGCGCAAACACAATAGGCATCGCCAAGGTGTTCTCCTGAAATCCCTCAGGGATGAGAACAAACAGAACAGGTGAGTTTTTACGTGCAGGGAAGTGGGAGCATGGCCACCAACAGTGCCTCGGCCCACCGGCCCCCAGTGCTCAGGAGACCTCTAACATGATGTTGGCGTCCTCTGGGCTGCGTTGAGGTGTGTTGGTGCCGCTGCGAGGATGTTCATCTGAAACACATCAGGAAGGGTTTGGTGATGCAAGACCTTCCTGTTTATTTTTTGTCATTCGGTTGTCAATAATGACTTCAATATTTCTGAGCTACCACTCATAGCCTGCCAAACATGACAGATGCTGATCATGGGATTCTGATAAGCAAAACAAGCTTTTCAAGAGAAGCAGCAGTGGTTAAGTGAGACAAGGGTAAGTTAGGGATATCATGGCCCTTAATCCCTCCAACAGAGCTAAGCCATACAGCAGCCAAGGCATTTGCTTTGACAGGCAGCAAGGAAACCTCTCAGGCCAAGTATGGGTGAGTTTTGAACTGATGGGTTTTGGTTGCTTGGTGGTTTTTGCTGGAGAAAGTAATGCTGCCCAGTGGAAGAAGGGAGCTGGGAGGCTCCTCAGCCTGCTAGTGGAAACATAACCTGATGCTTATCCTGGTTTTATAGTTCTTCCCTAAGCTTCTGCTGCTGGATGGGGCAGAACATGAGGGTAAAAGAAACCTTGTCAGATCCATTATGGCTCTTTTCATGTCCAGCTAATTACTTGCTGGGCCACATGACACCATGTAAACTGGAAAAAATGTATACGAGGCCAGAGGAATGGTAGGTTTTGAATATGAAAGTCACATTAAGCCTAAGAATTGTTCGATTATCATTTGCTAATACTTCTAGTGCTTTTACTTTCTGCATTTATTTTGCCTTTATTCTTTCTTTCTTTGTGAAAAGGGTTACACGAGCAGTCTTGATCCAGGACTGTGAGGGAGAAGACACTGCATCCCCTCCCTTCTCTGTGTTGATCAGTGCCATCATGTAGTCAAGACCCTCTTCTTCTTACAGATTCATCCTTCAGATCACAAAACATGAAATGGAAAAAGCTTGTATGAAATAGCAAGCTCTGTGACACATTTGGGTTTGTTTGGGTTTTTTTTCATTTTTACATGGAGGAAGACTTTTTTATACAAAAAGAGTGAGAATTTATCTTGAATACTCCAGAGCTAAACTCAGCAGGTGCATATAAAAAGTAGAAAAATTATTTAGTACTGTATGTGTGTGATGGCTACCACCAAATACTGCTTCCAACTTTCCATTCCTGAGTAAAGCTTTTCAGAGAAATGTAGGAGCTGCCTGAAGAAGTGCACTGCCACCCTGCAGTGTTTCTCTGCACAGCTGCAGGCTCCATGATCCAAGCCAGCTGTAGCTTTGGAATGTGAGCAGGGATGTAGCTTCTCTTTTCTACTCCTACACAGATGGGCCAGCAAGGCTTTTAGCTCAGGTAAAAATATTATATCATCTGATAATTTTATTGCTCGTCTTTACTTATCCTCTAGGTTTACAGATCTCTCTCTTGAGAGATGTCTGACTGGCTGCAAAGTCAGTGCGTTTGTTGAATAAGTGCCAAACTGCTGTTATTAGTAACTGCCTTGTAAATATACACAGTGGTAGATTTTTGAGTAGGGAAAAATTAAACAAAGCATAACAAATGTATTGAAATAATAACATAAATATCCGCTGGGGAAGGGAAAATTACTTATTTTATCACTCAACAGGTTTGGGTTTTTTCCCAAAAAAGCATATAGAAAATCCACAAACATTATTGTGGAGCAGGTTTTTTTTTAAGTGCAGACCCAAGAAAATCTACCCTTGCACCAAAAGTAGCAGCAGGTAATACATAAAAATACCTGCAAGTAGGTACCAGCCTGTCCCAGCAGACCCCCCAGCTGGACTCCAGCTCTCTCCTGTGCCAGTACAGCTACCTGAAGCCTCTGACTATATTTGGAGAAGCAGGCAAAGCGTCATGCAAATGGCATTGCACAGATGTTTGCCAAGCCAAGAAGCCGTGTCGCCAGGAGATGCACTTCCTACCTGTCAGCTTCTGGGATCCAGCAAACACACATAGGAACAGCCAGGTGTTGAACTGTGGCTGGGCCATAGCAGCTCTGCCCAGGAGCAGCTGCCACAAGCTCCACAGGCAGTGCCGTGCATGTAGCCTGAGCAGTTTGCTGTGGCGTCTTCCCTTGCTGCTCCTGGCCCCAGCCTCTGCTGGAATGGATTCATCTTTCTGTGTTTCTGGTTGCAGTCCTGGGAAGGGCTTGCAGTTCAGCTTGCTGACCCTGAAGAATATTTTCCATCATATTTTGGAAACGTGGAAAACTTTGTTGTTTTTGGCAGAATTATTCAAGCTTCTTTTCCAAAGACTGACTTCCCACTGCAATGCCTTATAGAAAGCTATTAGTTGCAAGAAATTACACCACATATGTTTACCTCTGAAGAAGGGAGGACCTTCTAGTCCCTTCCATCTCTGCACAGTGCCTCTATCACATCTCTTTGACATTTCTGCTTGGCTCCTTGGCTTCATTTTCAGTTTTCCTTTTTCCTAGGTTTGAAAATCTGCAAACAATCCTGAAATGTCACAAATAAGGTCAGCAGACTGCAGACTTGTGGAAGGGCAGTAGCAGCCAAAATATACAAACAGACAGAAGAAATGTCACTGGTTCATTTCTGTATCAAACCTCCTGGAGGGAGAACTCAGTACACTGACCTAGCAAACAGCAAGCATTGAAGCCACTCTGGCTTTAACACCTCCTTGTCCTCTCCTTTGACTGGATTTCTGGGTTACATTGAGCACACTCTGCCTTAGATGTGAATTACATAGACAAAACTTCATCTGATTCTCTTTGCAGCAGTATCTGTTACCTAAACAACTTTACAGTTTTATTAGTGCTCAATCCCCAGTCAAACTCTTCTGTATTTCTACTCTGTATGGCACAGTATGGGATGCCAGGGTTATACAAATATGTAGTACCATCTCCCTCAAGTTAAAGGGAGAAAGAAGCCTGCCTAGAAAACAGATGAGGTAGAACTGAAATGGATCCCTTTCTCAGCAAGTCACAGGCCATCAGTTTGTAGGGAATACTGTCACCAGAGCGTTTACTGAGGGTTGGGATGATGTCCCCGGTTAGTAAATTGTCAGTGTGCAAAGGACCATGTCTTCTGACACTTTCAGGATCTGTAGTTGTACCCAGCAACACCAGCTAATAGAAGCAGCATGTAATGGAAGAGTCACAGACTTGGGAGAAGGGACCCACAATATCCAGAGCCACTCTTACCCTCAGTTTGGATTCGAAGTAAAAACTGTGTTTCTGTCATACCCTTAGCCAGTCAGGTGGCACTGCTTTCATTTTTAACTAGTTTCTGCTGGTTATGCTTTAGTTGCATCCCTTTCTTCTGGGATGTGGTATCTTTTATTAAACAGTGAATCACAAGCTCAAGAAACAGACAATGGTTGTCCATCTGTGCAGTGAGATTGATGTGCCTTCTGCTTTGTGCCAGACTCCCTTACAGTCCACAGTATACACATGACTTTGTCTAGAATTCGCTAGGCAAAAAAGCCTGTGTCTCACGGGCCATGAAATGTCTCCCTGTAGCATGCAGCACATGACACAAGGCGGAGCCCAAGATTTTGGTCAACATCTGCGAGGGCTGTACATGATTTTGACAAAAGGAGAATTTCCTAGGGACAGCTTGCAGCTGAAGTGCCTAGAGGAGGATATCCATGTTGGTGGGAGGGAGAAGAGAGGAGGCTCAGAGTCTGCTAAAGGTGACTGATACAGTGGCAGATGAGAGACAGGCATCAGTGTGGATGCTGCCTTGAGCTAGGGGAATTTGGTAGAATTACCTCACTATCCCACACAGAAAGGCAATTGCAGAGTGGTAAACACATGCCTTAGCTGTCTGTACAGCAGTAGTACTTGCAGAGAGACAAGCCTGCGTTTCTGACAGCTGCATAGAGTCCCCACGTGTATGACTGCAACGTTTGGCAGTGCTCCTCCTAAAGGATTTTGTCCTTGCCAGGTATTCACTGCTGAGTGAGCACAGCCCTGCCCCTCTGCTCTCCCCTGGTCATACCGTCTGTTAGAGCAGTTTCAAAACATCACAACAAGCCAGTCTTATGCAGGGGCATCTTGACTGGTTTCATCTTTTTCACCATGACCTCCTGATGCAGGAAGATGGGAAATGGAAACGAGATAAGAGGGATCAAAAACCGCAAGAGCTGGCTGGATGTTGGTTTGAGTCACAGGATGTGGTTAATACAGCATCAGAAGAGCCTCTTTGGGAGGGAGATTTCTTTGAAATGGGACTGCGGGGAGATAGCATATTCATGAAAAGGAAATTCTGCTCACAGAATTGGAGAAATCACTTGCTTCGATCATCTCACCCAGAACTTGGGAAGATCATAGTTGCCTAGGTCTGTCTGGCAGGTACTCAGGGGAGAAAGATTAGAAGTTTGAGGAAAGAGGGGAAGGAAGAAGGACATACATAGCTCCCAGGGAAGGTGAGGTTTGAGTCACTGAAGGTGAAGGGGGAAGAAAACCTTGAGGAAAGTAGGAGTGAAGTACTGACCGTAACCAGACAGGACCTCTGTTACACTAGTATTTTCCAGGTATGGTGCTGCCAGTCCTTATGCAGATGCCTTGTCTTTTTCAGTTTATGAGCAACATCCACTAATTGAAGGAGTAATGAACTATGTAACAGTGGCAGGGAGGGCCCTATCCCACTGCACCTACTTACACAGCTTGGAGAAAATGTCATGGGATGCAGTGTGATATGTGGCATGTTGTCATCCAGCCTGTCCTTCAGTAGACCCATAAGCTCTGTTCTGCAGGAGTGCTAGGCTCAGCTGAAATCCCCATCTGGATTTTGACTGAAGATCAGTTATAAGGCCTATACCAACTGGGTGGCCATGATGAAGGTGGACACCCTGACACTGCCTGTACCCACATTCTCAGGGAGAAGCATCTGCTTCCCTGGCTGTAGGGAGAAATGCCAGAGTTCTGGAAAACACCAGCAAAACCTACTCAGCTGGGGAAGCTCAACATGGTGACTGTGAGTCATTGCCTAAAGTCTATTTGTCCCTCCAGTACCAGAAAATCTCTCTTCTAAATAGCGTGTCTGTAAGTCTGCTACATCTGACTTTAATCTCATCCAACATCCTCCTACACTTCAGGAATCCAATCGAGACAAACAAACCCTGTGGAGGCTGGCAGTGCAGAACAAGCAAGGACAGAGGATTTGGAAGACAGCTTTGTGCTTGACCAAGATGACCACACCTTACCCAGCCTCAAGCAAGTGTCCACCAGCCACAAGGAAGCTGGAGTGAGCAGGCTCCATAGGCAAAAACAGCCCCTGGAGCTTGGGAGCAGTGGAGGAGGTAGAGTGCCAACATTGGCAGTATTTTGTGAGGCTGCGTAACCTCTTGTGCCCTGGGATAATGTGGCTGGGTGAGTAAATTGCCATCTTTGTCATCTTCAGACTAAAATAATGAGAAGAGATTTGGCCCCATTAGCAACTATTCCACATATTAAAAGACCTACTGGAACCAATGACTGTCCCCATGGGGCTGGCTACGTTTTCAGTATACACATTCTTGAGCAAACCTTGCATGTTGTCTAACTTGACAAGGGATTGTGTCTAACATTTCTTGATGTGATGTCAATCAAATTCTCCCTCTGCAAAAACATCATGTTTAAATGGCAGATTTCCTTCTGTTCCTGCTACCATCAGCATTCTGATGTATCATACTGAGAAATATGTATTTTTTATAATATATAGACCATGAGTTTTGGTGTGGCACCTCAAGCAACCTGGGGATGAAGGAGAATGCCAGGAGGAAATGTGCTTTATAAAGAATTTTCATGGTAAGAGAAGTGGTGCCAGGAACTTTTCTGTCTTGTGCAATAGGCATCAGTATGCTGTGAGAGACACTGCAACAGAAAACAGAACCAGCTGTGGAACATCCTGTAGGAAGAATTAAAAGTGCATTTCCTATTTAATAAGTTCAATTGATGGCAGACCCAAAGTGGAGCTAAGAATTGTATAAAATGCCAAACTTCTGCCGTTTTGTGTTCCATTCCCATTCCCATGCAGAGCTATAGCTTTTAAGGTGAATGGCAAATGCTATTAATTTTAACCAGAAAACACCTTTGAGTCATATCCCAAGCACTGCTGGCCACAGCAGCCCAAAATAAAATTAAAAAAAAAAAAAAAGAAATAAAGAATTTACGCAGCCCATGCGTACAAGGAAGGGGCGGAACACAAACATGAAAACCAATTCTTAGCATACAGTTCAGCTCTTTATTCTTGAAAACAGATCACATTCTAATCACAGTGAGTAGTTTTTCTTTTAATTGAATTTACTCTTGTCCTATTCTTTCCTCCATCCCATACTCTAACCTCCTCCAAGCCTCTTTTAATTAGTGCTTTTACAATTTAAAAGTTTAAGTAGTGATTTAGGGAATCTCTACAAACAGCTTGTGAATTATTTTATGAAATCTCTTACAGTTTTCACATCTTAATGAAGCCAGTCAGCTCTCTGATGCAGAACTGTATTATGCATTTTCCAGACCAAGGACAAGAGACATTATGAGTTGATGGCTACTGTCATGTAATTCCATTCAAACAGGTGCTGGGGAGACTGGAACTACAGTATTCTTCCACCTTTTTTGGAATAAACTAAGATTTTCCACAACAAAGAAAGTGGTAATGCTATTATATCATAGAGCTCAAAGTAATTGGAATAGTGACAAAGGCATAGACTCTTTGTCTATAAGATGAGGGAGATATTTTTGGCTACAGAAAAAAGCACAATCTGAAGACGCTGGAGAAAGTAGAGACTCCTTGATTGTGAAGAAAAAGCCAGCATGAGGGAGTGTCACATGAGTTTACCTGCAACTCCCATTCAGAGAAAAGGCACGGAAACAATAGAGAGATTTCCACAACTGTTTTGGCCTGGATCCAGGTATATTTGTGTTGTCTTAATAAGAACTGTATTAGAACCTTTTACAAAAGCTTTGTCTGCTTGCCATATTATTACCATCTTCCCAACACCCATCCTGGAGCTAAGATATTGCTGTTCCACTGCTTAAGCTCCATAGCTGCTTCAGTACAGACTGCTAGTGAATGCTCAGGTTATGACTTATGCCTGCAGGGACTGCTAGCAGAAGGTGTATACAAAACACCTTAGCCACAGGGAATGCCTGCATTCCATTCAATTTGTAAACCAAAAAGCCAAATCCAGTGTTTTACAACTCAAACCACCAGATACACATCTACTAGTTGGATTATCAGGATTGTTAATGAGCATTCCCTCACCTTGTGCTTTTCATATAGGTTGAAAACATTCACGAGATCACAACAGACAAGTATCTCATATCAATTTTTATTATTATAAATACTATGTTAGAACAGAAAGGATGGTGCTGCGCATCCACTCCGTTCTGCTCTATTTTGCATCTTCTTTCTTGGCTCCTGCTTCTATTTTCAGGGGTTCTGGAGCTGCACGATAGGCAGGAAATGCCTCCCATGGACTATTCAGATCAAACTTGCGAAATTCCTGAGCTAGCTCCACAGGCTCTGCCACTACCCGTTTCACTTCATCATCATACCGAACCTAGAACAGTGCAAAGGACACAGGTCAGTCATCTTCACCCAGTCCCAACAGCAGCACCTCTGCTATTAGCTGTACACAGTCATGACCCAGACCACCCTCTAGTGCAGACAATCCTACTTCTTATGCCATGGATAGCCCACAGGCCTCTGCTGTAGCTTCAGTTCTCCCCACTGCTAAACAAGAGCCCTCCACTTGCTATCAACGTATCTGGACTCTCCAGGAAAACTCTCCTCTTTGCTACCATGCACCTCAGGTGTCATGACTAACCACCCAGAATTAGGACTGCTCAGTCCTAATTCTAACAGTCCACACGAAATTCATGTGGAATAATACTTTTAGTTTGTTGTATGACAAAGGAATTTCTCCTGAGTCACTGAAATAAGGTGGACCATCCCAGGCCTGGCATAGCTGGGGACTACATTAATGAATCTTTATAATATGGCATTAGTTTGGTCTTAGTTGTTCTAATTTTTACCACAACAATCAACATCGGAAAAAAAAAAGACAAATAGGAGAAAATGCAGGTGAGTACCAGACTCTTCTGATTGGTTTGCTATATTCTCACTGTGCCAGTCCAGATCTCCAAACCCCAGCTCAAGAGAAGCTGCCTGGTCCTCACTTCTGTAAGTCTGTTGCTTGCAGAACCTCACCATTTCCTCCTGAGACTCATCTGAGTCTTAAAACTGCATGAAATACTGTTTCTGCATGATGATCATTTGAAATTAGACAGATACCAAACACACTCATTTCACCTGTGGTTTGGCATAAATGATAAAGGGCAAGAGTTGGTTTAACTAGAGTTTTATAATCTGGGCTATAAAAACTCAGCCAAGTGAAGTTCTAACTGAATTGAAAATGGTTCAGTCCTTTATCCCTCTATATATGTTCAGTTTTGCAGTGGAAACTTTAATTTTCCAGAAAACATGCTAAAAGCATTTCAGGCACTTTCTCTGCCTGACAAATACCTTTGGTATATGGCACATAACATTTGCTCAATGTCTTTGGCCTTAGGCTGCCTTTTTGTGGATAATTCTCTGTGTGATACTTCCAATTTCCATGCAGGAAATCTATACAACTCCTCTGGAATACATACAAGTGAAACATCCTTAGTGCCTTTCAGACAAGTGACTGTAAAGCAATCACATCTTTGTACTGAAACTCAGATAAGAGTACTGGAGAGACCTGATCATTTTAGACACAACTCTTCCTACCTCCACATAACCAGAGAGTGGGAAGTCCTTCCGGAAAGGATGGCCCTCAAAGCCATAATCTGTGAGGATTCGCCTTAGGTCAGGGTGGTTGGCAAAGAAAACACCATACATGTCCCAAACCTAAATGAAAGGGAGCCAAGTAAGTTGAATTACATTTGGAAAAAAAAAAACCAAACACCAAAACCCTGCATGTAATATGTTCATATAATTTCTTTTACATGCCTGGCTTTGTACAGTGCCAGCAAAAATGATGCAGGAATTCATTCAAAAGCAAATCAAACACCTTTTATCTCCTACTCTGAAAAGGCAGCCAGGGAAGTACTTCTTTCTTCCTGAGAGGCCTGGGAAATCAGTTTAATTAGGAAAATACAGCCTCTCTCCACAGACTCTGATCCCAAGCACATCAGCACTAACCTCTCTCTCATACCAGTTTGCTGCCTTGTGCACAGACACTGCTGAGTCAACAGGTGTCAGCTCATCCGTATACGTCTTCACACGGATCCGACTGTTGAACCGCAGGGACAGGAGGTTGTACACAATCTGAAGCAGAATAAAAGGGAGCTTTGGTCTTGTATAGAATTTATGAGGGAACAGAAACACTTGACAATAGTCTGTCTCAAAGAAAATGGCTATCAATCACTATTGCAATTACTATCAGTGGGAGAAAGCAAAGAAGAAACAATTTTCAGCAAAGGAGTTAGATACGAGGGAAAATGTCTAACTTTTCTGCTGATAAAGTACAAATAAAAAGGCTGCTTATAAGGATTACTATAATCTCTGAAGAGGTGATACATACTACAAGCAGACAAAAAAAATCTCATAACTTTGTAAGAAATTTTGTAGCCTTGTTTGATACCGCCTCAGTGACTGGAAAAAGTGAATTCATTAATGTCTATATTTGTATTATTTCTATGACTCTTCTACCTCGATTTTTGAAAGAAAAATATTGAAGTGAAAGATCGTCAACTTCTTCAGAGATTGGAGGCTTTTGAGTTAAAGAAGCTTTCTCTACAACTCTCAAGATTTTTGCATAATCATGAGCCACGTTAATAAAAGTCAAAGATGTTATTTGCAAAGCAAGGAGCTATATCTGAAAACAATAAGCATCTGATTAGCTAATACAGACAAGGCAAACCTGCTGCACCGCGCTTTCTGAGCACCTGTTGGTAAGTGATTTAATACCATAAGGTAAACCAAAGGGGAAAACAAATCAGCTACTTTTCAACATCCTTGTTACTTGCTGGGAAGTAAAAATCTACCAATTCACTTCTGCATATAAGACAGTCTGCCCTGACTAGACAAGGGAAGACAGATATCTCTCTGCCCATAATGCTGCCTAAACCATAGTCAGTCTCCTACAGCATGTGAGCCCTAGGTATTTTCTGCCACTCTTTTACAGATCTTTCTAAGTGAAACTACAGTAATATCTTTGCAACAATACTGAGACAAAACTTTCTCATAGTAGGTGAGAAAACAATATGCCGACTTTGTGGTTTCACCAAAGCTGTATCTTGTTCTATTTGCAGCTGCAGTTTTTCTGCAGCTGAAAAGCTATACAGTGATATATTAAAAAATATCTGTGGCATCAAAGTCCAGTGCCCAAAATCTTCTGAGAGCATTCTGAAAATCTGCCTCATCTCCTATTTCGCCTTGGCTTTAAGGAAATACTTTTAAAACAACTAAACAGGGTATTTTTGCTTTGTTTCCTTTTTTTTAGAAGACATTTCTTAAGGAGATTGATAGGGGATTCAACGGAAAACATGATCAGTTGTGGCAACAGCAACTGATGGACCTAAGTCGAAGAAGGACGAGGACCAATTTACAGATGGCCAGAAAGAAGTCTAAAGACATTTTGGTAAAGCCAAAAGAAATCAAAGAGAAAAAAATTAAAACAAAAATAAAAGAAAAAAATGGACTTCTAGCAGAGCCAGGAAAGGAAAGCTAGACTAAAAACCCATGCAGTATCAGTTCTGCTACTGCTTCCATGGTCAACAAATTAAACAAACCCCATCGTTTCAGAGTGGATTTTCTTTTCACTGTCAGAAACCAAAAAATACGATCAGAGCTGCAAGCAGCATCTGCAGCCATTAGCATTTGTGAAACCCTTCAAGTTCTGCACCTAGAAGCAGCTCTTACCTCAAAGCGATACTGCCGAGATGGGACATCAACAGCAGTCAAGTCAGCCAAGGATTTGAACTGGGCATTGGTGTGATCACGAAGGAAGGTTAGAACTGGAATGATCCCATCTGGATGGATCAAAAGTTCCAGCTCATTGAAACAGGTCACCTGATGAAAACAGAACAGTGGGTGGGAAGGGCATGAGTACAGACACCAGAAGGACTGAAAATTGTGCTGATTCCAGCAGAACACTCACAGAGGTACAGAAGACACAAAATGACACCAGATCGAGATGTTTAATAACAGCAGTAATTTTCATGCAATTCTGACAATTTTTATTCCCCAGAACAACTTCTGGAAACAGTTAACAAACAAATGGTGTGTTCACTGGGGCCTGTCCCACCACAAGAACAATTTCCAAACAGCACCTACCTGTACTTGCTGAATGTATTTGGGCAGAATCTCAGCCACGTACTCCCCAAAAGCACATAGCTGCTTCTGTTCTACTTCATTTTTTGGTCTGACAGTAGCTAATGAGAAAAATAAAGTTTTCAAGATGACGGCAGGGAATACAGAAAGCTACAGAAAAAGGAGTAGCAACTCCCATCCCTGACTTAAAAATCTCTTTTACCAGTTTAGCTGTCTGTCACAGACTGGACTATAGCAACACATAAAGAATGTGAACCTAGACGCTTTGGTAAAGAACGAAATTTGCATCAGTGCTACACTACTTTTTTTTTGTGGACTCTCAACAGTCCAACAAGATGACAGCAGAATCAAATAAAAAGATGAAAAAGGAAGATGCAGAAATGACAAAACAATCTGAACTTAAGACACTGCTCATGCCATTCAACCTGGGTCTAAAAAGGATCTTGTTTTCTGGTTTTGTTGGATCTGCCAGCACCTAAGCAACCTCCCTCCCCATAATCAAAACATAAACCACACGTTGTTGTTTGGGGATTTTTTTCACTGTCATCATGATTCCAAACCCTTAGGATTGTTGTTTGGGGATTTTTTTCACTGTCATCATGATTCCAAACCCTTAGGATTGTTGTTTGGGGTTTTCTTCACTGTCGTTATGATTACAAACCCTTAGGATTCAGGGCAATGAGGGGCTACGAAGCTGTTGCCCAGGCACAGCTTTGCACAGAAAGGGCAGGCGGGCCCACAAGCACGGTTACCCCGTTTGCTGCGCAAAACTCGTGTTTATGCGCGACAGGCCCCATCCCGTTCCCGACAGGCTCACTGAGGCGGTTCCCCGGCCCCGGAACGCCCCCGGGGCCGCTCCGGCAGGGGCCCAGCCGCAGGCAGCCCCGGGCTNGGGCGGCCGGCAGCCCCTCGGGCTGAGCCGGGGCGCCGGGGCGAGGGAACGCGCGGGCGATTTGCACGGCGTCAGCGTGGCCTGATGGGCGTCTGCGCTCCTCCGGGCATTAGCCTGCCTGCCTTCTCCCCGCCCCGCACCGTGAGGTCGCTGTCAGTCGTGCTTATGAGTTCCCCGATCCCGGGCCCTGCCGGGGCATCCGCGACCCTGTCAGAAGCAACGAGGGAAGGAAGGAAGGAAGGAAGCTGGAGCAGAAGTCCTGTGGGGAGCGGCTGAGTGAGCTGGGGTGCTTACCCTGGAGAAAAGGTGGCTCAGGGGTGACCTTATCACTCCCTACGACTACCTCAGAGGAGGCTGTAGCCAGGCGGGGGACGGCCTCTTCTCCAGAGTAACTAGTGAGGGAGGAGAGGACACAGGCTTAACCTGCACCAGGGGAGGTTCAGCTTGGACATCAGGAAGAATTTCTTCAGAGAAGGGGTGATTAGACATTGGAATGGACTGTCCAGGGAGCTGGTGGAGTCACCGTCCCTGACGGTGTTTAAGGAAAGGCAGGATGTGGCACTCGGTGCCCTGGTGTAGTTGACATGGTGGTGTTCAGTCATAGCTTGGACTCGATGATCTCAGAGGACTTTTCCAACTTAGTTGGTTCTGTGAAAGAGGTGTGTGCCAGGTGTTGGCTACATCCCTGTCACCAATAGTTTGGCTTACAGAAGGCAAGGAGTGTTAAGATGCAGCTTTATGGGACACTTAACTGCCCTCCACACCTCTTTCTCTGTAGCAGAGACACCGTGGATGCAAAGAGGAGCTTTGGGTTGCACAGGAGGATGTGAGATCTGCAGCAGTCTTTAGCTGCTGTTGGCATTTCTTTTGCGACTTGGCACCATCCTCTGGGAATTTTGCAGGGCAGTGTGGGAAGCTGGTTCTCTCATGCCAAAAGGGCAGAGTAGGTCATCCCTCTATATCCTGGTGGTCTGCGTGGTCTCTTCAGCATTCTGGGCTGCATCTTCTGAACACCTATGACTGTAAGGATAAAGAGCTTTAACTGAAGTAGAAGGAAATTTGCAGGATAGGCTCATAATTGGTAAAGCTGGAAAAAATAGTACTGAT
Source organism: Sclerurus mexicanus (assembly GCA_013396755.1). Classification (NCBI taxonomy): domain Eukaryota; kingdom Metazoa; phylum Chordata; class Aves; order Passeriformes; family Furnariidae; genus Sclerurus; species Sclerurus mexicanus. Next base: position 1,578,783 of record VWZF01003853.1, read on the forward strand.
GTGTTCTATGCTCATTGCAGTTCCTCAGTCTCTTACAGACTAATGTATAGGTATTTTTCAGACAGATCAGAACTACTGTAAAATTGTGATAAGGGAATAATTAAGATAGGCCATCACCAGAGATGTCCCAGACTTGTCCAGCCAATTAAGGATGTAGACACTACTTCCCCTAAACTGAATTGAGCAAAGAACTTAGAAGCCCTCCTGTATCAAGCAGACCTATTGTAAGAAAAAGGCATGTTTGACAAAATAAACCATGGAAGAGTAGCTATCAATCTCCTGGAGAAAAATCACATCTTTGGGAAACATTGAACTGGAAATCATGTTCAGTATTGACTGAATGAATTTGTGATATCAGCCACCAGGGCTGGTAGTTCTTGTAAAAATAAGTTTAAAGTGAATGCAAGTAGGTAATTATTTGTTCTTAATGCTGTCAAGAACCCTCTTAAAAAAGAGCTACTTCCTATAGCAGTCTCCTCTGTTTCTCAGAAGCTTTTTTGACCTAAAAACTACATGAAGCTCTGCAAACACCTGTAGTACCTACTAAAAGGTGTTTTCTTTAAACTTTGTTGCCCTTTCTGCCTGGGAAACAGTGACTAACAATATCTAACATGTTGTTTTGCATGCTAAAGGTGTCTGGCACATTAAAAAGCAGAGTATAACCATTATCTCATTTGGTTAGCTTGAAGGACTGGTGGTTATGTCTGGCAGACTGCTAATGCATATTTTTGGTAGAAACAAGTTCACCTTACTTGATAACATTGCACAGATTCATTATGTTGATTTTGGATGGTAGTCATCTTGATGATATGAGCTGCTGTCTGTGTTCTTTGTTATACAATACTGTAATCCTTTTTATATCTAGTCCAGCTATGCTGCTGCCACGGGTTTTTTTGGCTTTACAAGTTTCCTAGGGCAGCTGCTGGACTTTCCACTTGAATAACTATTGATGCATTTCTTTGTGCCAGTGAAATGAGTGGTGAAAAGATATGCACGTCTCCCAGCTCTGCTGGGATATGATGTTCACTGTACTGGAAGTTTGGTATACATTATAATTTTAATTATGCCAACTTCTCATTTGTTGTTTGAGACTCTGGAGCTCAAGCAGAAGTTTCTGGCTGTGCTAATTATGTTCAGTCTAAAATATGCTGGACTCTTACCAATATGTTTGGTTTTTCCCTGTACCCTGAAGTACAGCATAATCTTGTTAGTGGAGAGATAAAGCCATATAATTATTGTGATTTTACAGATTGCTGGAGGTCTGATCTGTGCAGCACCATGGACTCGTCAGAAGAGACTGGAGGCTCCTCTGCAGACGAAAACTACTTTGTGAACTACACCTTCACTGACCGCTCCCACTCAGGCCGCGTGGCCCAGGGTATTATGAAATTATGCTTGGAGGATGAGCTCTTTGCTGATGTTACAATATCAGTGGAAGGCAAAGAATTCCAGCTGCACCGTTTGGTCCTCTCAGCTCAGAGCTGCTTTTTCCGTTCTATGTTCACTTCCAACCTAAAGGAGGCCCACAACCGGGTGATTGAGCTGCAGGACGTTAGCGAGAGTGTCTTTCAGCTCCTTGTGGACTATATTTACCATGGAACTGTAAAGCTGAGGGCTGAGGAGTTGCAGGAAACCTATGAAGTGGCAGACATGTACCAGCTGACTGCCCTTTTTGAAGAGTGCTCCCGTTTTCTGGCCCGTACAGTGCAGGTTAGAAACTGTCTGCAGGTCATGTGGTTGGCAGATCAACACAGTGACATGGAGCTCTACACAGCTGCAAAACACTGTGCAAAGTCACATTTGTCCCAGCTGCAAGACACAGAGGAGTTCCTGCACCTGCCTGTCCGCCTACTGACAGACATCCTTACAGGTAAGGAGTTCTTGAAACTAGCCAGGATGCGGATGTAGAAAGAGACTTTCAGAGAATCTGTCAGGGATTGAACAAAGTAGATGGAAAGATCCAAGCTTTCATAATCACTGTGTACTCAGAGACTTAGCTAAGCAAAGCGAAACAAAACATCTTGGATAACTTAATCAGAAAAAAACCCGAAACTATTAATTGATACTGGACATGAAACATCTAAACTGTAGAAAAGGGACATAGAGGATGCCAGCAATTCCCAGCAGTTCCTGAGTCAACAGGTTAGAAGGATTACAAGTTGTTTAAACATAACTTCCAAAAATTTTTTGTATTTTGTTTGCATTAAAAGTAAAACAAAGAAGCCTTACCAGAAGTAAACATCTTATGAAAGTCTTTTTCCCTTTAGTTCATAAGCATTTAACATAGTAATGTAATAATTCAACATTTTTAAGAAGGCTTGAGCACAATCCATATTTTTAGACTATGTTGGTGTTATTTACAATTGTATATAATTGTTAGGATTATTTTGGCTAGGCACTCAGCTGACTGAAATAGAGGCATTGAAATGTCTTAGGTAATACAGGAATTACTCTTGATGTAACCTCCCACAGTAATGGATGCAATGACTCAGTGTTGTGAAGAATGTGTCAATACACAAACAAGTGTTTATTAGTCAAACTGTTACAAATCTTTAAAGGTCACCTGCTGCCCTCATAGGTACAGCCAGTAGTTGGTTACCCCTCCAGGATGCTGCAGTCACAACTCCATTTTTGTGCATTTATGTATCACTGCTAGAGGAAGCAGGAGTGTAGAAGTAGCTCATATCTTCAAATGTGCCCCTTCCTTGCTATAATTACTCTTTGTGAATGAGTAAATAGCTGTACTTTGTGTGTCATGTGTTTTATGTGCTGTTACAACAATAAACCTTCCATGATTAGCTTCTTTGGAATACTGGCAAATCTGTCCATAAGGCTTAAAATAGCCCTTGGAGTTGATGCTGTGCATACGAGAGTCTGTACAGATACCGCATTGTATTACCTCTATTGCATCTAAAGAAATTTTCAATAAAAAACTTACTGAGTATATGCACTGACAGCACAAAAATATGATAAAATCATAGTAATTTTGATAACCAACTGCTAACATTTTTTAAGTTGTGAGTTTATTAAAAAAATCCCTCTAAAATCATGAAATAAAACTCTAGAGGTCAATCACCTTTAAGTTCCTAGGGATTCCGCATAGTAATCATAGTTTAAGGACTATGGACTTCAGTGTTTGTGGTCCTAAATTAAAATAATTGCTCAATAAAAGTTTTTTCCATGCATCATCTATTTCTATATATAGAATCACATTATTCAGTATTTATGCTGCAACTTAGCTCATAAAATGAATTACTGCTGGTAGGGAAAACCCTTTTATTTTGCATTTCCTGCATCTCTGTTTAGTTAAAGAAGAATTAAATAGATGAATCTATTAGTAGAAAGGGTTAAAATTTATTTAATAAAATAGTAACTTATTAAGTTTACCTTTTGTTGCATTCCAGGACCAATTTCAAAATCCATGTTTTTTGCATTTAAGCACTACATATGATGGTTAGCTTAAAATAAACAGCATACTAATAAACAGAGTTGAAATACCTGCTTTTGTGCCATGCTTTTTCTCCTTCCTGCCAGTATAGAGGAAAGTGTTGGAATTTGTTTGGTGCTTTCAGCAGCATTGAATTCAGGGTTTGTCACGAGAGCAGACTACAAAATCAGAGCGCCTTCATAGGGAAGCTTCTCAATGAATACAGGCATAATTGTTGGCTTTCAAACTAAAAGGAAATACTTAAAATCTTCTAGGTAATGTACCGATGATGATGGTGGTGATGGAATAGTATGTGGCTTAACCAAAACTTCCAATTATGTCTGAAGACAGGCTGAAATCTGATGCAGTCTGTTGAGTGTTTCCTACTGTCACATGGCTGAGAAAAGCTATAGTAGCTCATTGGGGATTTCCAAATGTTAAGAGGATAGCAGCAACACCAGATGTTCAGTCATGACGGTCAGCTGTCTGACAGTGCTCAGACACATTCTGCAGATGACTTTTGCTAGGTAGGTTTCTAGGACCAGCCAGAAAGAAAGGCAGGTGCTGAGATTCTGAATAAGAGACTCTTTTTGCCTAAGTGATTAAATAAGAAAATATTTGTCATCAACACACAGCACCTAAGTTCTCTTTCCTGCCCTCCTTCTCTTGGACATAACATAGGCTCCTTTATTGAAACTCATCCAAAGTGCTTAAAATCTGGCAGCTCTTTCTTCTGATATTTACCCAAACTGATTTTATGTACCTGTCTGGCTGGCAGTGCTGATCATGCCTGCCAAAACCTATAAATCTCTGTATCTATTTTTCCACTCTAGAAAGTAGGGTTTGTGGTGGTAGTGGGAGAAGGCAGTCATAGGAAAAGGATGTTCCTGAGTACACACACCTTTGTTTAGATATACATGCCTTTCTGTCCCTGAACTGCAGATGGCGTTCCATGTTCTCAGAATCCAACAGTTGCCATAGAAACTTGGATCAACTTCAACAAGGAGGAGCGAGCGGGCTTTTCAGAGACTCTTCGATCGAGTCTGAAGGTATAAAAAGACCTTCTGTTCTGGGGCTGGTGTAGCATTTGCTCATTTCACACTTCCCAGGGCAGGGTGTTCTGCTCTTAAGTGTGATTTTAAAGTCGCAAAACATAAATGCCATTGAAATTCATAGTGCTACTGAGAGGAATACTTTCATTCTCATAAATAGCAAACTCTCTGACAGCTTATTTTAATTTAACCCGAGGCTGATTTCACTGGTCATAGGAACAACGCCACAACTGCTTTATTTCACCTGATGTTCAGTTACCAAAGAGACCATTCAGAAATCTATGTTTGGCATTCCCCTTATAATAATGGTACTCCATCAGTGATGTAACTGGCCCTTAGCTAAACCATACACACTTGGATTCCAGTGACGTCTCTGGCTATTTTGCTGTGTCAGATATGACTGGTATCTTGAAAAGGCCTTGAGCCTCTGAGTCCTGAATGTCGTAGGGTGGCAGGACTTGGGAAGCAGGTTTTATACCTCAGACCCATGGGTGGGTCCTAAGCTGAAAAGTCCAGTGATGTTTGTGTAAACAGATCTAATTCTGCTGACATACTTCTCCTTTCTCTCAGGTGATCGGAGAAAATGTTCACATTTATCTGATTGGAAAGGAGTCATCACGTACACATTCCCTCGCTGTCTCTCTGCATTGTGCTGATGATGACTCCATAAGCGTGAGTGGCCAGAACAGTTTGTGTCACCAGATCACCGCAGCCTGCAAGCACGGTAGTGACCTATACGTTGTTGGTGGCTCCATTCCACGACGCATGTGGAAATGCAACAACGCTACTATAGACTGGGAATGGTGTGCCCCTCTGCCCCGTGACCGGCTCCAACACACCCTTGTCTCTGTGCCAAGCAAGGATGCAATATATTCACTGGGGGGGAAAACTCTACAGGACACTCTCTCTAATGCTGTCATATATTACAGAGTACGAGACAACGTCTGGACAGAGACCAGCCAGCTGGAAGTGGCAGTCTCTGGAGCTGCAGGTGTAAACCTTAATGGTGTCATTTACCTGCTGGGCGGGGAGGAAAATGACTTAGACTTCTTCACCAAGCCCTCTCGGCTAATTCAGTGCTACGATACCAACACAGAGAAATGCCATGTGAAGCCATACGTACTGCCTTTTGCAGGGCGCATGCATGCTGCTGTGCACAAGGATGTGGTGTTCATTGTCGCCGAGGGGGATTCACTGCTATGCTATAATCCCCTGCTGGATAGCTTCACTCGGCTATGCCTCCCAGATGCCTGGAGCTCAGTACCATCCCTCTGGAAAATTGCCAGCTGCAATGGCAGCATCTATGTCTTTCGTGACCGCTATAAAAAGGGCGATGCAAATACTTTTAAACTTAACCCAGCCACCTCTGTTGTAACAGTCACGAGTGGCATCAAAGTGCTGCTCACTAACCTGCAGTTTGTCCTGGCCTAAGCAGAAACCAGGCTGTGATAGAAAGGGCAGCAACAGTGTCCTGCTGTGCATCTCAGAGACACCTACAACCCTCAGCACCAGTCTCAATTACTACAAGCTCACAACATCCAGTAAAGACCCCCATTCTCTGTACCCGTGCAGAGGAAGTACAGGCTTTCTGATTGTGGGCCTATTCTTTTACATAGCACTATTGAACTTTATTGAACTCTTGTATCTTAGATTTCAGATGGACTAAATGACATTACTTTGATTCCTTGATGATAAGCTGCTTGTGTTTGAGGCCCAAACTGCAGGAAATGGCTATTTTAGCCTGGAACCAATCCACTAAGAAAAAATCTTAAGACATAGGGATGACAACTTCCTCGGCCCAGGCTGCTAGTTTTAACTGCCTAGGAGACCATGTGTGGCTGCCACATCAATCACAGAGTTAGATGTGCACTGTGTCCCCCAGGGATGTCCCCATTTAAACATTCCTATGTTCTATTGCAGAAGGAGGGCCTGGCAGACAGAGTCAGCTGACCCCAGGACCTTAAGTAGGTTGCATCCAGCACTTCTCCTAGAGGAGTGTTAACAAAGTGGGTACTTGCTTACTGTTCTGTCATCACCTAGCATAAAGAAGGAGATCATTTTTAGAGCATTGGCTTCCTTTACTGTACAGGGAATCCCCACCTGTAATCATAACATAGTGTTGGTGAAAGACAGAATTATGATCACTTCTTCCTACCCCTCTCTGTTGGCACTGTAACCCTCTGGGTAAGATTCTGAATAAAGTCTCTGCTGAGACAAAGGTATTTTTTTTCCTTTGCTTCAAATACAAATATTTTCAGCTTCTTGTGGATTATAGTTCAGCTGAGCACTGATGTGTGGAAAAGAACTATGAGGCTCCAAGAGACCTAAGATATTAGCTATAAGAAAAGAAAGCTTTAATGAAACAGCCCAATTTCCCCTTCACTGTCATTTATGGGAAAGCTTCTTTATTGATGGTCAAGAACAATGCTTAAGCCTTCATTAGATCATAAAACCTTTTTTAAAGCAGCTGAGATGGCGAGTTTGGTAGTTCTTACTGACATTATGCAGCTGTCCCAGTGATCATGTTCCTATGAAATTTCTCCAGGACCTGGACTTGCTTCTGTCGAATGAGGATGTGGGGACGAATCTTGGAAATGGCCTGAATTGCTTCCTGAGGCGTCCAGTGATGCAGCTGAAAAGGCAGAAACTCAGCAAGTGAAAATCCATTCCTTCCCTGCACTACTTAATGGAACCTTCCTGGAGGCTATAGGCAACATTAGGTGTTAGAAAACTTGCTGCTTTGCCTCTTCTGTTTACTTTGTGTTCCTCTCAGAGAAGCCTGAATGTCATGCAGTCATTCATGAAATGAGTCCCTCAGTTAAAGAGGAGTGGCTGCTGCCTGGGCCCTCCACTTTCTGTCTCGCTCACTCTTCCTTCATGTTGTGAATAGTTTCCTGTCCTACTGCCACCACACCAGAGAAAAAGTGCAGCCTGCATTTTTAAATTTTTAAAAAACTTTACTGGTACTCATGTCACACTTCAGCACTTAGTGAGAAAATTTTCCCTTCACCACTAATGGAAAATTTACCAGGGAGCAGTTAATAACACCAACTGAAGAATCCACAGGTAGGATTTTGTTCTTAGTGCTGGCTTACCCAGCTGGGTCAGTAGAGGAACTCAGAAAACCAAAGTCACTTCTCTTGATCCTGATTTGTATTTATTGAAAAGCATAAGAAGGCTCACCATTTCAGTGAACCAAGGAGAAAATCTGAACAACAAAAATGGATGTTTATCTCCTCAGCGAACCTACCCTCACAAGTTATCCCACCTCAATCTGTTCCTCCGTAGAAAGAATTAAGAACAGCAGAATCATTCAAAACTTGCATTTGCATTCAAAAAAGCAAGGTAAGTTTGAGGCCTCTCTTAAAATGGGTGTTGAAATTCCATGAAATCATGGAATATTATTGCACCTGGACATGCACTGGTTTCTTGTGCAAGAGCAAACTATAAAGGGTGTCTGCCTTTGCCCAGATTGTATGAAAATAAAGCCCATTTAGCATAGACTCCTCCTTACTTGAATTAAATACGCTGCTACCATGGTGGCACTGCGGGAGCGTCCTGCCTTGCAGTGCACATAGACAGTGTTACCGCAGGCTCGGTGTTTCAGGATGAAGTCAACGCCCTTGTGGAGGTTTTCCAAGGTGGGGACTCCAGTTAGGTCCACAGTGCTGAGGCACAGTTGCTCCACTCCCATTGCCTCCCATTCCTGAAACGGACACAGCAGATTTGGTCAGTTAATTTTGTTTATTTTTCTTGAAAGAAACCCAAAACTTGTTGAGACAGCAGAGGAATTCAGCGGGACTGTAAACACGCTTTGAATATTAATCCTTTATGTCAGATGCATGAAAACTTAAGTGTTGACCATCAGAAAGGAGTAGTTAGAGGAAACTGAAAAGATGTGGTTCAGCTGGGATCTCTTCCCAAAACAAAAGGCATTCCTGCATAGTGGTGTACATGGATTCAATGCTCCCCGTCCCTCCCCACCCCTGCAGCTGCAACAATTCACTCGCATCCTCACGTTTTACTGGTTTGTCGCACAGTTTTTAAAGCCGGCTTAGGTGCGAGAAGTCGCGTCTTCGCAGTCCCAGGACGGCGGCAGGAGGCGGCTGAAGCCTGGGGCGGGGGGCACGGGCAGTGCCCGGGCTCACCTGGGGGGAGCAGCAGAAGAAGCGGGTCTCGTAGCTCTCGGTGAGTGTGACCACGGCGCGCACGTTCTCCTCCGCCACCATCTGTGGGCACAGGCTCGGTCAGGCACCGCCGGCCCCGCGGGCCCAGCCCGGCCCGCCCGGCCGCCTTACCCTGCGGCTGCGGCCCCGC
>VWZF01003853.1:1589471-1659524 GCA_013396755.1 Sclerurus mexicanus
TGGGGGGGGGTGATATGTGAAACAAAATAGTTGATGCAGGCCTAGGAAATTCTGTTTACATGCAAAAGAAAGTAGGAACACAGCATCTGTAGAAAAGTAGATTATTAAAAAGTGATTGTCCTAAAATCATGAACATAAAAACATGAGTTATGAGCAGATAGATAGTTTTGTTTTGAAAGTAAATGGCTTGCAGTAGTGGTATTACTGAGTACTTATTACTATGTCCACATTTTTGCTAGTCCTTCAAAACTGGTTGCACTTGTAAGATTATCTTTACATGGTATGGGGTTTTGACATTTATTTCTTCTGCTGTGAGTAGGGATTCTGAAAACGTGCTACCTGGCACTATTTCTCTAAATGGGAAAGCAAGAAAGGTGGCAGTAATTGCTTTTCTCATTAATAATAAATCCATAACTTGCACATAACCTTTACATAACTGAAGAGTCATTCGCTGAAGCAAAGTACAGTGCTTTGGCATAAGAGAGGTATTAATATTAGAGAAATATTTATAATACTGTGTAAATTTTCTTCTGAAATTATTTCTAACTATGCTGAATTAGTTGAATTTCATAAATGGTAGATATTTATGTGCTTTAGATATTTAGATTTATATCTTTAGATTCACATTGAGTTAAGCAAGATTCTACCTGTAATCCAGTGTCTAATTGAACTTGTTAAGAAACTTTGTTATGAGCAGATTGCTCCTTAACTATTCCTCGAATATTTTTCTGAAATGTGGTTAAGGACTATCAGGCTGAGTCATCTGCACAAGTCTGTTCAGAGTGCCCACTCTAATTTTTTCTTTAGTGCCTTTTTTTTTAGACTAGGTGGGAAGTGATACAAATTCTCATAGTTTTTGAGATTGCCTGATTATTAGTCTCCAACTCTGGGATCTGAGAACCCACTGTTCAGGCTGTTGAACTGGAGACTGTTGTTCAACAATATGTCCAAGAAACAGTCCAGTTTTCCAAGTCATGTGAGTTTGGCTACTGAAACAGCATCAATAGTCCAACAGACTCAGATCTATATTTCTGCATTCTTATTTTTCAGTCTTGCTACAAATGTTTTAAATGTTTTGTTTCAACTTGGACATGTTCGGTATTGCTTCTTGTCCTTCAAGAAGCAGAGTTATTCACTCCCTTGGCAACTGCCTTCTGGCAAGAAAGTATCATTTTTATCCATTGATCAGGTATTTGGCAGGAAGGAGAGTAAAAACAATGTAAATCAAAGCAGACTTAAATACTTCAGGGTTTATTAGAATGGGAGTTGTAAATTGAGAAGAGTTATCTAGGGCGTCTAATGGGTATTTCTCTTGAAGTATCACAGTGCAGAATCTTGAATTGTGATCCTGTTACAAGACTTCTTGACACGAGAGAGATTATCTTTACTGAAAAATAATAACCTGTAGTTTTATTGCCCTTCCTCCAGTCATTAGAGATGCTTGTGTTATATGAAAAAATGCAGGATACCATTTTTCTGCTGTTGCTGTCTACACCTATTTTAGAAAAGTGCCAAGACACTTTGTTTAGGACATAACAGTGAAAACAGAGAGCTTTAGCCTACACATTTTCAAGAGATTTCCCAGACATCAACTGAACATGGTCTTGTTTGCACTTGATGCAAGATTCAAGCATGTAAACCTAAAATATACATTAGGTCAAAGCAGAAAATTTAGATAGAGCAAGGGAGAAAAATGTGAACTATTTTAAAGCTGCAGTGCCAATAAGTCCGCAAATGCTTTGTTGTAGGAATAGCTCACAAGTTGGAACTACAACAGACAGAGCAGGCTTGTTTGTTTGACGGCAATATAGTGCAGCAGGCATCATCCCAGGGAAAGGAAGTCTTTTTCTGACACCTTGACTAGTTTAAAATTTCCAGCTATCTTAGGTCTGTGTATTTTGAAAGAAAAGGCATTGTTGCTAACGGAATTCAGGGTAAACAGTGAGCACCTAGATAGATTAAAAATCTTCAATAGTTTTGAAATCTTAGTGAAGAACTTCAGTTTAGATGATGCACTTTGTCACAGAGATATATGTAAGTGAAAACCTTCAGCCAAAAGTGGAATCCTTGTCCACAAACTGTCTTGCCTGTCCCATGTACGCATATTACTCTTTCATAGTCAGTATACTTAGTGTATCATGGTCTGGTTTTTGTTTTGATTTTGGAAAAGTTGTACTGGCTTACTGGCTGCTCTGTTAGTGACAGAGTATTAGAGACTGGATGTGGCACTTAGTGCCATGGTCTAGTTGACAAGGTGGTATTGGATCAGAGGTTGGACTCATTGATCTCAGAGATTGTTTCCAACCTAGCTGATTCTGTGAATAGTGGCAAACTGACAAACTGCAAGTTTTGGTAATGAGTCTGTACTGATTTAGAGTAGATTTATAACTGATTTAACGTCTTGGTTTGCAGCGGTAAAATTCCAGGTTGATTTAAGATTCTATAAACTGGATTTAAAATTATATCTCTCTGGAATTTTCACGTTGGTTTGACTAAATTACTTGTAAATGTAACTTGGAATAATTGGCTTGAGTATTCTGAAACCCATGCAAATAAAAAGGCACTTTGGGTTCTTTGTCCTTTTCAGCAGCACACCTCAAGGAGATCTTGAATGAGCATGTGGATAAGAGGATGAATGTTTGTTGAGTATCTAGTGTCATGCTGGTATGGTATCTGGCAGGCTTTCCTTTGCAGACAGTTTTTTTTTTAATGCTTGCACACTCTGTACTCTCTCAGAGCTGAATGCTCTCCTGATCCATATAATAAGTCTGGTGGATGTCTTACATTATTTTTACTTTAAATTAATGTGAGTTTTTCAGGACCTTGGCTTCTGTTTTTTCACCACCTTCAAAACTGTTCCTTCTGGTAGCTTTCACTTCTGTCTGCAAGCTCTTTTGTATTGCACCTTTCACAAAAATAATGTGGTTGTTATCCACTAGATTTCAGTATTCACATGTCAAACTGTTGTTCTTCAGACATCATTTAGAATTCAGGCTTTGACTGAGCGCATGAATATTCTCTGCTATTTTTGCTGCAAACTATGCAGTTCAAAAGGTATTGCAACATGTGCACACTATCCACAAGTCTTTTAAACTCTGTTGGAAAGGGAATATTCATGTCTGTTTTTTTTCAAAGCAGAGGAGTTGGTTATTTATGAAGCTTGTAATATGAATGGAGTATTTAGCAGACAATGTCTAAGTCTACATACAAAACCAATAGCATCTTTCTTAATCTACAGAGAGATTACAGAATAGACACCACACATCTTATTATCTCTGCAAAATCCTACAAGATAGAGCTTTGATAAATGATTATTCAGAAGGCAATGAAATATTGGTCTTTCAGGCAGAGAGGATATATTTTGAATGTCACATCTAGCTTTTGCATTTCAAGTAGGCACAACACTGTGTAAAAATAATTCTTCTCTTATAGTTTCATATTCCTAAGCAAAGCATCATTTTAAAATCTTTTTGCCAACTTACCTGTGCTTCCTTATTATTTGGCTTGAAAAATTACTGTTCTCCATTTAAACTTCTAAATTAAAAAACATATATCTGGATGACAGGTCAGCTTATTGAAGAATTGTATTTCTTTGGGGTTTTTTCTTGTCTTGCCTGTCATTGTTTTATGACTGTATAATGTGTAGCATGATTCATGAGTGAAACAGTGAAGATTCCTTGCACAGTCATAAGTGACATTAGAAGTGATGTCATTAAAAATCATCAATATGCAAAATCTTTGGGAGGAAAAAGAGGGTTGTATATTTTCTTTTCTAAAGCAGTTTTGACTGCTCAGAAATCCGTTATTATATGCTTTGGTGACTTAGGAAGAGTTAAGTGAGGATATTCTGATATTTATGGAGTAAAGCCACCCATGTTACATTTTGAATTGTGCATTCATGACCAGAATTTGATCACTATCAGAGGCTGACTGTAGGTGGTACTGTCTGTATTTCGCAGTGTGGAAGCTGCTTTGGTGCTTATTCTCCGATGCAGAATTTGCTTTACAGTTTCACTGTGTTTAAAAGTATTTTTTCATTTAATTCAAGACTAAGTTTAATAGGTATTTCATGGGGAACATTTTTATTGGGAAAATAATTTAGGCTATGACTAGGTGTAGAGCTAATTCAGAGTATTCTGGTGTCTTCCTGAATTTGCAGGGAGCCTAAGACATTATCTCAGTGATGAGAAATTTGAAAACATATCAAGATTGTTGGTTTTAATACCAGCACTTTTGTATCTACTTGGAAATTACTTTAACAGAACTACCTGGCTAGTGTACTTCTCTGAGTTCTGAATTGGCTACTACATTCCTGATATTGCTGAAAGTTGCAGCTTCCAGTTATTTGTATGAGAGAACTTTTCTGGTAACCTCTATAAGGTAGGTTTGTATAGCTGTGTAAATGTGGGATACATCAAGTAGAAGAAATAGGCAGTAGCATAGGGTAATAAATGTTTCATTAAAAATTAGATTTTGTATAAATGAAACTGCTTTTGAGCTTGCAGACTGTCATACTTATGTAAAAAAAAAAAAAGTCATAGACTGTGCCACTTTCTTTATTTTTTTTTAATACCTAGGGATTTGGCTTTTCAGTTACACTTTGTGCTTTCCATGCCAGAACATGAATGGGATGGGGTGGGTGGAGAGAGAAGAGGATGCTGCATAGAAGTGGATTTCTTCTGTTTTTAAGAAGAATGCATAGAAAAAGTTTCAGTTTGTGTTTAAACACTGGCAAAAAGGACTACTGGGAAAGCAGACGTGATATGGCAGGTGACCATAGTAATTAGTATCAACCAATGAGAAAGGTCATGCTTGCTGGTTTAGGACAATACTTAAGAAGGGAGAAGGGTTTAAAAAGATTGCTGTGGTTCAGTTTGGGCTGGTGGGGGAGAAGAAGGTCAAACCAAGAACTTAATATGTGGAAGTGTGTGTCCAAAAGCAGCAAGGAAGACCTTGCCAGCTTAGTAGTTCTTGAAATGCTGTTGGATGTGGGGATTCCCTGGAACAAAGATTTTTGTCTTGTTTCCGAGTTGCTGCCCAGATTCTGTGGGTGAATAAAATAAAATGTATGTGGAACTCATTTCAAAACAGTAACTCCTTGAAGTTTGTACGCTTTAATTCTTTTCCTTCTTGCACGGTGTGACAGTGAATGAGGGTGGGTGCCTGTGTAAAGAAACTTGTCTTAGCAATGGTCTCTTTCAGAGACCATGTATGGGTAAAGCAGTTCGGCTGGTTCAGCTCCCTGCTCCTCCCTCTCAGAGAGCTGAGTAGAATCTCTTCTGCTGAAACGGTTGTTCCATTTTCTGCTTTCTATATTTGTCCAGCAGCAGCACACTGGATAACTGGGCAGTGTGGCTGGCCTGGTGGGCATTTGCTGAGCAGAATTGAGAGCCAGGGCATACAGTCTCTGTTACGTCCGTCTGTTTGTCTGTGCGTCTCTGGGGAAGACTGGCGTTCCAAGTGAAAGGTGATCTGTTTGTGAATGTTGGGGTTTTTTTCTAAAATGCAGTTCATCCAAATTTGGTAGTCTAGGCACTGGGAGTGGAGGAGGGAAAGCAGTTGTCTTGCAGGGACAGTATGTAGTGAGTGGCAGTAGCATCAGAAAAATAGATTTAACCTCCAAAAGAGCTGCTGTCTTCTGGGATGAGGATTTTAATCTCCCTTCCTGCTTTGGGTTGTGATTAGCCAGGGCCTGTATCTTTCCATAAAAGGTCTGTTGTCACTGTCTGCCTTGAAGATTAATGAAAGCTAGATCCTGTCCTGTAAGAGCTGAGTGATGTCTTTGCTTGTTATGGGCAGTGAGGATTAATGAGGAGCTAGACCCTGGCCTGCCTAGTTAGGAATCAGGGGTTGGTGTTGAGGGATGAGTCTTGTGGGAAATACCTTGTTAGGAAGAACTAGAGACTTGTAGCTAAGACTTCCCTGACTGTGTGCTTGCATAAAACTTTGTATCAAGACCCTGCACACATTGGGATGATGACTATTCAGGGATGCTTTTTGAAGCAGTAGATCAGGTGAACAAATAGTGTAGAAAGTCTGTTAGCTGCTGTTTCTGTAGTAAACTTGATACGATGTTCTTTGAGTAGCAGAAAGGTGTTCAAAATAGTGGCAGCAACTGAGTACACCATTAACATTGGCAATAATTATCTTGAGAGGGAGAAAGAGGGAAATAGTTTATAGGGTAGTTTTTCTGTATTTTAGGGAATACTGTCCACTTACAAATTCTCCTGCCTTTTGAATATCTATGCAAATAGACATCAGGCTTTTTGGCTCTGGAATCGGAGTGAGGAAAACACTGTTTCAGTTGTGAAATAGAAGGCAACATTTTGCTAAATGTGGACCATGTTCCATAAACTCAGTCTCAATTATTTTTCTTTCTTTTTACCACTGCAGTGTCTTCAGTGTATTGCTTCCTGAGAAAGCTATGTGTCTTGAATTTGGAAGAAGCAAATTTTAGTGGCAAATAGGTGGATCTCAGCTGCCTGTCAGTGTCTGAATTGCACTGTCTGCAGGCAGGGACCTGTGACTGATGTGTGACAGAAGGTCATCTTCTTGAACTGCTTGAACTCAAATTTGTTGTGTGGCTGTTTTCTGATAATTCTTTGTTTAATGGGGGCACACTGCAGTAGTTGTTCCATCTTCATCTGGAAAACCTGTGGAGTTCATTGTGAATAGGCAGCTTCTGGGATGTTAAGCTTGTAGCCTTAAGCGTCCTGATATTTTTCCTAATTCTGGCATCCTCTGCCAGAATTTGGGCCTCTGCCTGCTTTTTTTCCCACTTTTCCACTTCCTGACTCCCTAGTTGACATCCTTTCATTTATGAGTTACCAGTTAAAGGTAATTCTTGCTACTGCTTGATGCCAGTGGTTGGAGTTTTGCAATTCCTCTACTTCCAAGTGTCTTTTGGTTTCCTTGTAGTCTTGTACCAGGAATATGATTAGATGATTTAAAAGCGTCTTGGAAGTACCCTATTGCATGTTTAAAAAAATACTGTGTCCTTTCTCCGAAAGATGTCATAATAAATGGGTAGAACACTGAATAAATATATGTGCACCAAGGGCATTCAGTAGATGAATGGCACTAGGGAATTTAAATCTTCCTAAAGGCAATATATAAGAAAGTGGCACTGCTCAGAGCTAAGATAAGCTGTCAAGAAAGGAAATCTTATTTGCTGTATATACTTTGAGTTTAAGGTAATCCATTCTAGACTGCCTGTGTTACGCTGTTTGCAGAAAAAGTTTAATCAGGATTGGAGACAAATGGAAAATTAACTTTTGTCTGGTGTCCTTTGAAGGTACTGAAATTCCACTGGTAGGAGTAATGTTTTATTTTCTTCTTGCTCTATTTTACTTTTTGCGAAAATAATTTTTTTTAATGTCATGGTCATGTAGTTTAATAGTGAAGTTATTTTAAGAGTAGACATGTGGGAAGATTACGGAAATTTGGAATTAACCAGTGTTTGTTTGAAATTAAGGAAACTTAGAACTGTTGTTGAAAAACAATTACAGATATTAAACTCCAGGAAGAATAAATGAAAGAAAATATTTACCTGTGCTTTTAAAAAGCTGAATCATATAGTTTAATCACAGATAGTGAATGCCATGTCTTTAAATATGAGATGCAGTCCACTGACGAAAAATTGGGACAGTAAAGGTGATTATATGAAAGAACATGTATATGCTTCTTGCAAGTATAGTGATTTTTTAACAGAAATAGTAGAAGCCTTTTTTATCACTTGCAGCCTTTAGAAAGAATTAATCAGTAGAAAATTAATGATGTGAAATTTGGCAGCTAAATCTGATCATTTAGTTCCATGAGTAATTTAAATGAGCATTTGCAGTATTGTTCTGGAAGTCTCGTGGCATCGTTGTGTTTTTCCTTTCCTTTGTGCCACCGAGAGCATCTGCGTGGTTGTGTGATGAATTGAATCTGGGACCATGTTTGGGTTAAAACTGTTATTTTCTTGTTGTTGGTGGTAGCCTTAATCACACCTTGCCCATTTCCTTTCTCAGGCTTGTTATATAGAGATGGAGATGGATAGTTGATGAGGAAAGAGTTGTGTGCTATTCTTTTGGCAAAAGCATCAGCTTAAACTGGATCTACAGTAGGAATATCTTGTTCTGTTTCTTTTTATTTCCTCCCCGTTTCTATCAAATGTTTATGGAGAGCTGTACCCAGTCCTCTCTGTAATATAACCTGAAAAAATTAAGTAAGAATTGTTTGCATGTATTACCTGCTGTGGCACATGTAATTTGGTTCTCTACAGGGAAGTACTAAATGTTGTCTTAACATACTTCTTTATGAATACAGTATTTGATGCTGCTGTACAGAGAAACTTGCAGTTCATGTGAGAAGAAATTGATGAGCTTTTCTGATGTGAGGACAGAGAGAAAATATTGTGCCACACAGACTGTTATATGTAAGTTTTGATTCAGGAAAGTATAAAGTACCTTTAGAATGTAGGTACAAGATACAGAAACCGTGAGAATCCAGCAAGATATATGAGGATTATGTCTATTTTGAGTCCTCATGCAGCCAAAACTATATTTATAGCACTTGTTTTTGCCATAAAGTTTCTGGAGTCTCCTTCTGCTAGCAGTGGAAACTAGCTGATGTTACTCTGCCTTCCAGGAAAAATAAATGGAAAGAATTGATGGATAAGTGTGTGAGTGAAGAACATCTGAAAATAAGTGCATAAGACTTCAAGTAGTGACTTTCTGGTTCTTGGCAAAGTGCGTTGACACTCTCGACCCTTCTCCCCCACCCAGCTGAAGTCTAAGATCAGGTTGCGGAGCCAGCAGGGAGAGTTTCTGAGGCCTTGGGAAGAGAAAGGAGCAAGGGAAGTTGCACAGGCACAAGAGTCAGTGAGCATCAATCACCAGAGACAGGCACACTGGAGAGGGTGTTTCAGGGTCACAAAATGGGCCATGAAGGTAGTTTGTAGAGTAAAAGGCTGCTGATACCAGTAGGAATAGCGTTCTATTAGTTGTCTTTAGATGTTAGTAACTAAGAATGAAAGCTTCTTCAGATAGGGAAAAGTTCATCTCCAGTGTGACATCACATTTGTGAATGGTATTCAGACAAAAATAATGCTTCAAGGTGCTGCATGTGTTTATGCATTCATGTGTTTTCAGTAGATTGTAAATTAATGCAGATTTTTTTTGAGGTTTTTTCTTTTCTTTACTTCAGATACTGTACAAAGAGACTGGATGGAGTGGTAAATTTTGCAAAACAAGAAATTGGCGTATATACAAATGATGCTGCAGATGATGACAAATTGGAAACCTTCAGAGCTGGAGTAGAAGCTCAGTAAGGACTGCTTTGCAGTGAAGTGGTTAGATTTTATTAAACTTGGGGTTTTGAATAAAAGTTGGGACATTCCTAAGTTGATGTTCCCACAGCAATGCCAGCATTTGCCTCTGATGAAGCAAAAGAAATAGTATGAAATATTTTTTTATAGCTTCAGCTCTACACACCCAATATTAAATCTCTTCAGGTGTTAATGAAAATTATTTGTTGCTGAAAGTGATTTGAATCAGTATTCATTTCTTATAATAGAGCAGTGACTTCAGTTCTTTGCAAATGTAAATGAGTGTGATTTGAGACTTGTATCCATTTACTTCTGCAAAGGGTTTGACCTGTTACAAAATAAAGATAAAAATAATTGAGCGTACTTTTACTCTTTGGTTTGCAGGCGTGGCAATGGCAGATTCTGCACGGTAGAATTCATGGCAAGTATTTGTCTAATATAAGCTAAGCAAGATGCACATACAAGCTTAAGGTAGATAAAGCTTAAGGTCTTTCTTAGTTGTGCTTCTTTGAAATAAAATATCAATTATTATAATTGAACATTTTGCAAATACAGAATTTCAGGCCTGCTCAGGATTTTGCATCCAGTTTAAATCTGATCTTTCAAAACTGAGTGACCTCAAAATTATTTTCCTTTTGAAGCTGGCAGTAGATGCTGGAAGTGGCCATGTGCATTGTGTGCTCTTTTGGTATTTTAGGTGTGATAATACAGAATAGTGATTCCATTTGAGGATCTTTATGGGAAAACTTGCAATATACCTTTATTCTCTGCATTTGAATCTATTCCCTTTTGTGAAATCAGAGGAATGGTGTGTAAGTACCTTGGATTTTTAACACAGAGCTATGCAAACTCTGTCTAAAAATTGCACAGGGATGATTTTCCCCTTAAAATTCTTTGCTTTGCCTTTAATGATAGGTAAGTGAAAATTGTATTTGAGTCTTGTGGCTGAGATGGATGAGATTCAAGTTCAGCTTAAGATCAGTTGCTTCTAGGAGTAGGCTTAGTGGTTAAACTGAGAATAGTTTCTATTCACTAATAGTTTCTATTCACCTCAGTCTTTTACTCGCCCCTTCCAAAAAAACTCTGCTACATTTGATAGGTCTTCCTGTAGTGTGTACAGTGTCCATAAAGCAAAACATGAATGCATGTTTTCTGAATATTTTGAATCTTCATTCAAAAAGTAAATGAAATATTTCTTTTGTTTGTACCTTCTGTATTTGCAACTTGTGATACATTTTGAGAGTCCCTAAATGCCATAATCTGGATGGAGATAGCAAGCTTGAATCTTTTGTTGGTGAGATTATTTGGGTTTTATTAACAGTTAGATGTTCTATGGACGTTTTTTGGTGAAGTTGTTTACTGGGTTTTCAACTGAGATGCAGCTGTAAAGCATGATGATACTCTGACTCTTATTCAATACATTCTGTCACTAGTTTTCAAAGTACCTTTTGCAAAAAGTAAGATGATAATATTGTACAAATGCAAACTCGTAGTACCAAAAAGTGTCTTGTTGAATGCTATTCAATCCCATAGTTAATAATAGAACCGATATCTTCTAAGTGCCAGTCTAATGTTTTCAACAGTAGATCATAGGATAGTTTTGCATTCTTAAGATGTGTCTCTTGACACATTCATTATAGGCTGTAAGGCTAAATGATTGGTCTTGAGAATGTTTGAGTTGTAGTTGCTGACTGGGCATGGAACAGACGCTGCAAATATGGTCAACATCCCAAATCTTAAGTATTTTATGATGTGCTGGTTAGAGGAACTTGAAGCATAGAATTTTAAATGTTTTGCTCTCTTTTTGTCTTAATCTTCTGTGGTCCCAAAATGTGCACCTCTTCTATTCTTCATTCTGTTCTTCCTATTATATCTTAAATTAAAAAAAGTTACATTCTTTTAGTGGAACATACTGTCATGAGTAATTCAGCTGGTCTACTTGCTAACTGCACAGATTGCCTGCTAACCTGTATGCTGTTAGTATTTGTGCTGGCAGCACTGAGGAAAACAGTACTCCACAGCTCTGTCTGCAAAAATGAACAGTCACAGTGACTGGGGTGGCCTTGCAGTGAGCATGTAGCTTCTGGTACTGTGAGGTTCGGGTGGTGTAAGGATTGCAGCAGAAGGGCATTTCTCAGATAAGAAAGTAGGGCTGCTTCCCTGGTAAGGTTTTTATGCTACAGGAGTTTCTCCTCACTGTCTCACTATCTGTTGTCTTGCTGCCTCATAAGTGAGGGTTACTAGAAAGTGGTGCACTTTCTGTGGGTTGTGGCCTAAGCTGTATAGTAATTGAAACTTCATCTGATTTGTATAGGCCTCAGTTCATAATCTGTCTAGTGCACTTGCTTCATTGTTGTCTGATGCAGCATTATCTTCCTCCTTTACTTCCTCCAAATAAATAGTTCTTTTTCTATTTTCAGATTTTTGTTATTGCTCATATTGGTACTTAAAAATATGCAAATCTGCCGTGAGTTCAGACTAAATGCTGATTTATGTGAGAGGCTGTTGATGCGAAGATGTATCTGAGGTTGAACTATGTGGTCTGTTTTATCTGTTAGCCTCTTTCGTTCCAGTGGTAACCTTGACATCCCCTAAACATTAGTTCCTGGGAAGTGTAGTGAGAAATCAGGAACTAACTGATCTAGGCAAGTGCTGACTATGACAGTAATTTCATTGATCAGAATCCATTACATGATTTGGTATTCTCTTAGATGGTCCTAGGTGCTGGTGAGACTGAAGTTCTACCACTTAGTATTGACACACTAAATTTATTGGGCTCATATCCATTGTCTAGTACTTAGTGGCTAGAGCCACTTGTTTTCATTACCAGCTGTAGTTCTATTTATATTATATTGCATATCAGAAGTTGCAACTGTTCATCAGTGAGAGTATATTTGTCACTCTTAAATCTGGCAGGCCTAAGTGTTAAATCTAAGTGTTAAACCTTTGTTTTTCTACATGGAGTTGTCATGTGGTGTGGTAGTTCCTCCCAGCTTTGTATAGTAGTTGGAAGTGACTTCTGTACTCAGATGCAGCACTTCAGTTGGGAGGCAGCTTCAGGAAAAATCTTTGCAAAAGCTGTGATAAGATGTCTCAGTTTATGCCTGTTAATTGTTTTGCTGACCCTATTAAGAACCTACACTCATGCAACTATGAAAACAGCCAGCTGTCAGCATCTAATGCTGGGGTGGGGAGGATCTAGTTCACAAGAGCTTTCTGCCATGTCAGTTAATTACAGAAATGACTGTGCTGCACACATTGCACACACTGCATACCTTGATCAGATGTATCCAAGTCCCAGTTGGTTCTGAAAAGAAATACAGTTGTCAGATTCTTTGGCCTTTGGTTCAAGTTTGTCTGATGTATAAACTTAGATAAATGATTCAGTGTATTTATGTTCTGCATGCAATTAAATGAACCATACTAAAACAATTTATGATTTAAGAGCATTCTCCTGGGCTTTCTACAGGTGGTTGTCAGATTTGCTGCTTGGTTTTTGAAGTTTTTATTGCCTTGAATTTTGCCTTTGATTCAATGAGGTGTATATTTTTTCCCAAAGGTGTCCAAGAGTTATGGGTTCCTCTGGCTATGTTAGCTGCACTTTTGGTTCCTTTGAAGTTTTTTAATTAATTCACTAGAGTGTTATATAGTAATGTGTGTGAAGGGAAGATTTTCTTTTTAACATAAGTTGTTTATATAGATATTCTTAACCATTTACAAGATCAAGAAATTGTGTATTTAATTTTTTTCAAAAAGCTTGTTATCAAAGGAGTAAAACTTTGCATATATGACAACTTCTACAAGGCT
Organism: Sclerurus mexicanus; assembly: GCA_013396755.1. Classification (NCBI taxonomy): domain Eukaryota; kingdom Metazoa; phylum Chordata; class Aves; order Passeriformes; family Furnariidae; genus Sclerurus; species Sclerurus mexicanus. The sequence goes on from VWZF01003853.1 coordinate 1,602,589, forward strand.
TAAATACCTGGCAAAAATTTGGTTTAAAAGAAAAAAAAAAAGTGTATTTTGAAGGCAGGTCTGTTAGCAGGAATCTGAGACTTTTTTTTTTTTGGCCATAAACAAATGTTTTCTCATTAAACTTCAAAAAGCAAAAGAATGTAGGTGAGGTGGAAGGTGGTGTCCTCAGGTAACATATTTGCCTGAATCACTAGTTGGAGCTTTCTAATCCAGAATGCTGTTGTGAAACAGAACAAAAGTAAGTATGGAAAGTGTTCCATGAACAATAGTCAGTTTTTAGTAATATTCTAGAAAATATAAATTCCTAATTTTGAAAATGCACATTTCAGATAACTGAGTTATGTTTGTCAGGATTTGTAGGTTGATTTTATTGTTCTTAACAGCTATTATAAGAAAATTATTTTTGTTCTTGTGTTTAGGATTCTTTGTTCCTTTAGAGAATATAGTACTTTATTAAATCAATTGATTTAAAATAGGAAGAAATTAGAACAATTGAAAATTACTACAAAATAGCAATAGAAGATTCTCAAGAGATGTCCCTTTGAAAAAGAGGGCATGAGACATGATGATATGTATATTATGTGAGACAAGTGTATTACAAGGCAAGTTAGAAGAGGATATTGATTACTTATCCCCACTTATTAAAAAATATAGAACAGAGGTTATAAAGGGGCCTGCAAAGTAGTGAAAATTTGGAAGCACAGATAGCACTGTGTAGTTCTTCTTGGAGATGGGTGCAGGCTTTGGTTTGGTACCTGTAGATAAGTAAATGGATTTGGATTTTCTGTGAAATACTGCCAGACTGGCATAAATGTAGTTCTGCAAAATAACCCAGAAGGAAACAGAGAAGAAATTATTTACAAAAAAAAAAAAGGCAACTCTACAACTAAAAAAATCTGAAGTTTGTTGTTAAATATATGCTAGCTTGTGTTGTGGATCAGTTGCTGAGTTTGCATAGAGCTGTGAATCATGAAGTAGCATCCCCTTTTTATCAGGTGCTAGTACAGAAAATACCTATGGTTCCTAGTTGCAGATTTGCTTAAGATGTAGAATTAACATTTTTTCCTTGAATTGTTAATTCTTTGTGTTCCCTAATTTGGTACGTTTTCATACATTTTCATTTATGCAGTCTTAGGGCAGAGTTCCCATCTGCAGGTTCACGATCATCTGTTAGTGCCACAGCTGTCAAAATAACAAAATATAGGAGTTTAGGCTTGTGAGTACTGCTGTTGGTAACTGCTTCTGTAATGGCAGTCAAAAAGCCAGACAGGTGGGATAAGTCCACTGAATGTTGTTAGGGAGCTCAAGACTTGTGTTTTCAGCCATGTTGCAGTTTTGCAGTCCTTTCTTTTGCACCCTTTCTTTTACTCTATTTCTGAACCACTCAACTTCAGTTTTGAGTCTAACTAGGGTAATTAGCACCTCATGATGACTTCTGTTAGTAAAAATATGCTTTCCTTTCACAGTCCTCAGTGCTTTACGAGTTGGAATTCATGTTGTAGTGATTGTTGTTACCTGATTTTAACTCTCGAGTTCTCAGTGCCTGTTTTTTCCTTCTCTTTTAGACTGAAGACTGGAACGGCTACGGGGAGGTGCATAGCTGCAGGTATGAACCAACTACAGTTTGTATCCGTCAGTTGTGTATTGGATCTTCCTTTCAAAGGTTTAGAGAGAAGTTGTTTTTACATTCAGTGGTGAAAGCAGTCATTTTCCACTGCAGTGAGCAGTGTTCCCTGAACCTTAAACTCTGCAGTTTCCTGCCTTTGTACTGTTAAAGGGGATGGGAGTGTTAACGGTTTAGTACTGTTAGTGCCAAGTCAATAGATGTCTTTAACTCCATCTGTGGTTTAATAAATTCAGAGACATAACTACGAAGTAGAAATGGGTGTCTTCACAGTAATTGCTTGACCAGAGCAAATCTACAGGATTCTGTAGTACATGAAACCCTAAAGGTAAGTATTAGTGGAACAACTCCCTCCAGGCTGAGACAAATTTGATTAAGTGCAGCAGAACAGGAACTTAGTCTAGTGTGAAAATGCTTGGAGCCAAATGCAAGGATTCTTCTAGTGCAATTTTCTTAATGCTCGAAGTCCAGTAAGGGTGTAGTTTAACACAACAGCTGAGACAATCGCCCTTTTCTTTCTTACTCAGTGTCCAGTCTTGTGTCCTTTGGTTATGTTTCCTTCCCATGTAATTTGCATGGTAGACCAAGTTAGCTTGACAACCAATAAACAGCTCTTCTGTGATTGCATTGTTGTTTCTCTGGTTTAGGAATTTGGAATGATTACTGTGTGGTCAGAGAAATACCAAAAGAATAGCTCAGGCTGTTGGTAACTGTGTACCTTGAGAGTTTAAGTTCACTTCTGAGGACAATTGACCTGTAACTGCTGTGTTAAGTAACACTATTATGCTCAAAGTGTGGTGATTTTTGCTCTTCTGGTGAATCACATCTGCTATGGCAGAAATATTTAAGGTGTGCTTTGGTCTGTAGCCAGCCACGGAGAGTTGAGTTTTTATATTGTCTTGGGGAAACAGTCGTTTTCTACTATGGACAGACATTTGCTAAAGTTTGCATAAATACATTGGAAAGGATTTAGTTATGTCTGTATCAGAAAGAAAAACAAATTTGTCTTTAAAGTGCAGGATATCCTGCCTCTCCATATGTTACTCATCGGGGTAGAAAGATCTAAAGTGGGTTTAAGAAATCCAGGAACACCTTCATGTTTTAGTGATGTTTTTTACAGAACTGGCGATTGACCTCTGTGTTTGGAAGTACCGGTTTGAGGGCGTTTGTCTCCAGGCATTGTGTGTGTTGCAAAACGCTCAGTTTCTTTCCTACATGACTTGCTTTGTGCTTTGCCCTTCCTGCTCCTTTGCAGCTCCGTTAGGGCCATGCAGAAGATTGGAAAGAGAGAATATTGGTCATTATGTTTGTGGTTTTTGTCTGAAAAGTTTGCATTCTTTTGAGACAGACTAATCTGATTAGGCCTAGTTTTTCAAACTCATAGGATTCTGCCAATTGCAAAACTCAGGTCCAGAATCAACAGATTTGAATTACTTAAATAACAAAATAATCAGATTATTTAAATAGCAAAGTAATCACCAAGTTTCTGGCTGATGAAAATAAGTCACTTCCCTTTGCTGCAAGATCCACATTTAACAGCAAAATATACTTGAATTCATCTGCCTAAATGTGAAGAAAGAAAGGTGTTCACATGAAAGAGGATGAAGGATTTTCTTTAACATCTGATAATGGTATATAAAATTGTTTGTATATGTCCCAGTATGAAATGTGTTTTAACTCTACAGAGATATATCAGAATAAAACTGATGGTATTCTGCTGGTATTCTGGTCTGGTACAGAGAATAAAATTGAGGAGTCAGCTTTGCTTTGAGATAAGGAATCACTCAGCCTTTGAAATAGGACTTGATTTTGTTCCCCAGTCTTCTGGTAGCTGCTATCTTGAACCAGACAAGTTTTTGAATAGAGAGCTTACTCAGAGATTTCAGATTTTTTCTTGTGTTTGTACATTTATATACCATACTTTGTCAAAGTAGACTAAACAGATACTCTGTCAAATAATACTGTCCTATCAGTGCCTTATGAGCACTGACAGTTTCAAGACTGAGGAGCTCCTACCTTTGTATTCACTCTTGTCATATCCACATTTACCACGGTGATATTTTACTAGAGGACAAAAATGCCTATGTAGAGTGAATAGAGAGCACTGTGTGGTTCGTATTATTCTTACTGTCCAGCCCCTCCCCTGGGGTCATCCTGTTGTCTTCCTGAAGGTAAGCTCTAATGAAAACTCCACTGAGACACATTTGTAGACATGTGTGAAGAATAGCACCTTATCTGTTTTCACCTGAAACATGTCTATGTTCAAATAAAATTTCTGCAGAGCCCCTTCCAAAATGGAAGTCTTTCACATGGAGATAAAAATGGGCAGTAAAAGCCTGGAGATTGTCAAATGATAGTCATAGAATCTTTAAGGCTGGAAAAGCCCCTTAAGATCTAGTCAAACCATTAACTTAACACTGCCAAGTCTGTCACTAAACCTGTCCCTAAGCACCACATCTATGGATCTTTGCCTACCTTCCCAGGGGTGCCACATCACATTCCCACCTCCACTCTCCTCATGGACAGTACTGGAGCTATGCCTTTGCAGCCTCCTGCCAAGAGCCATGACTTACTGTGTTCCAAAATGGTGCTCTATGTAGGAATTACTGCAGCAATTACTATGTTGACTGCATAGTGTGCTCTCCTGGAGAGCCCTTGTCTGGGCTACATTTGAACTTTCTTTACGTAACATGCAACAAAAAGCTTTCCTTTGAATAAAATTAAATGAGAGAAATAGCAACTTTTTGTAGTGTAATATTAACTGTTTCTTGTTTATATCTGGTACTATTAGTAGAAACAATTTGAGATTAAAGGACTTTCCAGAATGGCTTGTGTGGCTGTTCTGCTGACTGTAAAGAACTCGTTGCTTTTACTCCAAGAGGTCTCTTGAAACATAACAGAAGAAGAAGAAAAAAGACTATCAGAAAAAAAATTTAAGCTGGTCTGACTGCTATTCTAAGACATTTCAGTAAGGAGACTAATAATCTGAAGTTTGTTCCTTTGAGTCAAGATAACACATTACATGTCTTAAGGAAAAGTAACTGTGGCCAGTTCTTACTTTAAGGCTTTTCTTTACATGTGCAAACAGTGTGTTGCTTGCAAAAAACTTAAAGGCGTTTTTGATGCACTGAGGTTCTCCTGTAGGTTAATATAACAATCTTTGTGCATGGTATTGGCCTGAAATTGTTTAGCGGGTTCTGTAGTCCCCCTTGGGTCCAATATGCAACCATACAGCAATTCTCTGTGTAAATGCAGTTGCTTTGCCCATTGTAATGCTTTATGGCATGTTTGGCTTAAAGACAAGCAGACTGTTCAGAGCTTTCCAGGACCCAGTGGATTTCCAGCTGCTTACCAGAAGAATAATTTCTGGCTATCTTTCAATGGTAGAAAACTACCTTAAAATGTGTACTTGAGTCCTTAAAAATCTAGTAAATATTGCAAATTGGCAAAATGTTTGTTTCTAATGTATCTTTTTGACTAAGTACAGAGCTGCAGAGTCCTATAATACAGGAAAGGACTGCAAAATACAGGCTTATCTGAAAACCAAATTTCTAGGTCTTGTGTTTGTATTTACAAAGTAAAAAGGTTCAAAGGTAATCTAAAGTTTTCTATTCTGTAGAATTGCTTGCAGAATTGTTTCTTGCACAGAAAGATAAAATAGCTGAAGGTAAACTTGTAGGCTGTCTTGGAAAAGGTCATTCTGTAAGCTCAGAGGCAACATTTGAGGAGAGGAGGACAAAGATACTGTAAGTTGGATCTCTACCTAGTCTTCAGGGCAAGATTGCTTGCAAGCACTATATTCTTATTCTTTTCTACTGAAAATTTAAGTTGTAGTGCAAGTGCCATTTGCCCTCTGTATTTGTGTGTCTCAGGCTCTGAATTCAGTCAATAAACAAAAAGAATGAGTGCAAGGGGAAAACTCTCCAATCTTTCCACCGCTGTAAGTGTTCCATCCTGTCTCCTTTTAGTACTTCGTTGTCCTTCCACAGGGTAGAAATACATGTCCTCACTTCTTATACTCATTTCCTGCCTTGTCTCCTGTTCTGTGTCATACAGCTGCCTTTATTTCCTCTTACTGTTGTTGTAACCAAGCTGCTTTTCCTACTTTCTCAAGAAGTTTTTTCTGTCTACAGTGCCAAAGTGAATACATGACTTTCAGATCTGTTAGGTACTTAAGGTTTCTCTAGTTTGTCTCTGGCAAAGTACATTGTTACATTCTAGCACTGTGATTATGAAAACTCAAAATACTTCTCAAACTGTGAAACTGTGTCTAGTGGAATGTTGGAACATGTTTAAAAAACCCTACAGTTTTAGGCTGACATTTTCTTTTGCATACCTTCCTGTAGGGCTGAAATAGTACCTGAAATTAGACATTTCACATCTATTTAAAAATAAAAATAAAAAAGGCAAGCCACAACCTACAGGTAAGGATAAAGGTATTTAATTTTTTTAATTGTTTTTGTTATTGTTGTTTTTAATGTACTAGAATGTGGGGAAGAAACCTATTCAAGTCTGCTTTAAAAGCCATTGCCCTGATACATCAATGCTTCTTCCTAATATCAATTATTAACTGCAAAATGTCTTGAAAAGAGGGTTAAACATGTGATGTTTGCTCCTTGTCTGTCATTTGCCAAAATTAATTATTCTAGGGAACGTCCATTAAGCATTGTTGTTATCTGTTATCTACAGGTACAGATGCTCTAAGAGGTTGCACTGCGTTAATTGCTCCAAACTCAAGATTTAGTCTTTTGGCAGTTTGTCTGCTTCTTTGCTTCATGTCTAGTAACTTTCATACAGTATCTTCTCAGCCCAACCTTTGTTATTTTCTTTGCACCACAGTGAATCTCACTGTGTTCTGCATTTTAGTTTTAAGTTCACACCCTCCATTTCCTTAGTCTGAAAAAAATCAAGGAAATATGCAAGATAAAGAAACAAAATTTATCTGGGAAAACCAGAAATTTAATATAAATTTCAGATCACTATTCTGAAGGTCATAATTGGGAACTCTAATTACAAAATCAAAGCTAACAAAAGAAAATATCTTAGTATAAGGGAAAGAAAACAATGCAGGTACCTCTTGTATTTCTCTGAAGATTAATTCAAGTGTGTAATGTATCATTGAGGAACAAGCATAAGAAGGAAATAAGCAAACATCAAAGAGAAGATGGAGTTTCCAGGAAGCTATCTTAATTCAAAGATTTTTACTTATATGGGTATATTTTTTATTGATTTCACTGTGCTAATGTAGTAGACTACTTCCCTAGTGCTGCACAAGTATTCACCTTGAAAGCAGAGTGGGCAGAAAGTGGCTGTCTTTGGAAAAAGTCCATGTATACTAACTGAAGTTGTTTTCACTGTAAATAACAGTGTTGCAGACTGAGATGTTTGAAGTTCTTTGGAGGTTCTGTCTTTGTGTAAAAAATAATTAAATAGATACAGATTCTGAAAATAATAGTTGTAGCACCTCAAAATAATGCTTTGAAGGCTATCGGCTTGCATATTCCTCCTTGACAATAAGGTAATGAGAAATTTTGTGGTTGGAGATGGGGTGTGTTAGGTCACTGTCAAGAGGTGCTCTCATGGCTAGTCTATTCAATTTATTTTTCTCTCTTTGTTACTGCCTGTGAAAGCCTTTGTAAGATCATCACTGAAGTAGCCGATACGGCTGCAGAGGGTCAAGCACTGGGTTAGCAACCTCAACCGCTGTGTGAGCTGACAGCTGTGCCCTGAGAAAGTAAAACTCAGGGTAGCATCATGCAGCTGTTCTGCCCTAGAGAAGCAGATCATTGTCTGCAGAGCTGTGGGTTGCTCACATTGCAGAATTCCACTACCCACAGCCCTGTGAGGATATTCACAGCACACTCCTGCATTCCCTCTCAGACAAGCAGATGAAGAGACAATATATCAGGAGGAGATGAGAGGAAAATTGAAACAAATAAGTAGGCCACTGCCTTAAGGCAGTGAATTTCACTCATATGCTGTAAGAGGGTCTTAAGACTCATAATTGGGCTTCTTCTGTGTTCTTGTTAGATGTCCGGTTAGTATCAGTTGCTGGCAGAGGAGGACCTAGTTGCATTTTGGTGGTGGTGGGTTTTTTTGTGTGGTTTTTTTTGTTTTGTTTGGTTTTGAGTTTTGTTTGGTTTTTTGTTGTGTGATTTGTTTGTTTTTGTTTTTTTTTTTAGTTTTTCGGATTTGAACAGGTGGTGTAACCTATTTCCTGGTAGGTAAGCTCTCATATTGCACAGCTAGTGTCTGCCATTTGGTGTAAGTTGTCCTCAGGAGTGAGAGAGATATTAAGCATATCATAGATTGTATTTGTTCATCAATTATGTGGTAGCATACTGAAAGCAATTGCAAGGCATTTTAAAAAGGAGGAAAAGTGTATATAATGGTTGCTGTCTGTGCTGTCACATTTCCTAAAGTCCAGGGGTATGGGTTTTGTTTGTTTTGTGGTTTGGGGAGGGGGGTTGTGCGGTGGTGTTGAGGACAGCTTAGCGTTACCTAAAGCAATTGAATATAGTGCAAATAATAGCCGAGCACCTTTAATTAGCATTTACCTAATGCGTATAGTTCAGTTCTTCAGTAGCTTTAACAGGACAACTCCTTTTTTTTACATAGTGTTTTTTATTTTGTCCCAACACAAATAGAAAGGCATACTTCAGCATGTTCCAGACCTGTCTTCACTATTCACAGAGGCTAATAACCGGTAGTGTTTGTTTTTACAAGACGACTGATTTGGTGGTCTCTCAGCCTCTCTAGTTTTAGCTCAGGAGAACCTAACCTATTGTGGTTTGTTTGGTAGCCTCTGATGGGTCTAAGTACTTGTCCAATTTATTCTTGCACTCATGTGAGTTTATTGCATCTGTACTGTCCTGCCAAGGAGTTTCAAATATCTACTACCCTGTGTATGAAGTAGCATTTACTTTCCTCCTCAGAGAGGTGATGCTGTTGTATCAGTCATTAAGGTTTTGCTTTCTTGGCTGTTATTTTAAAAGTGGCTTGAAGCTACAAACTGCCTAAGAAGGTCATAGCCGCACACAACCTTTTACAGATGATATGTGCATTCACTTCATTGCTTGTTGTTTGCAGTAAAGCAAGAGGTACACCTAGACTGTGCAGACATGTAATAAATGTACAGCAGTCAAAACAGAACTGTTTGGCATCATGGTGATACCAGTACCAGAGGTACTCCAGTAGCAGAAGGGAGCCTGCAAGAAAGATGAGGAGACTATTTCCAAGAGCATGTAGTGATAGCACAAGGGGGAATGGCTTCAAACTGAAAGAGAGGTTTAGATTAGATGTTAGGAAAAAATCCTTTACTGTGAGGTGGTGAGATACTGGAACAGATTGGCCAGAGAAGCTGTGGGTGCCCCATCCCTGGAAGTGTTCAAGGCCAGGGGCTCTGAGCAACCTGGTCTAGTGAAAGGTGTCCCTGCCCATGGCAGAGGACATTGGAACTAGATGATTTTTAAAGTCCCTTCCAACCCAAGCCATTATATGATTCTATAATTCTATTATTCCTTCTTGAAAATATTGATTCCACTGTTCATATTCAAATAAATTTGTCAGAACAGTAAATGTATCAAGGCATTAAGTTCCTTATCATTTAGCATTAAGAGAAGAGAAGGTTAAAACAGAATATTCAACTCTTTTCCCACTGGTGCACCAGTAGCTCTGGCTTTTGGCTGTGGTGTGCACAGCTAAACAGGGAGAAGTCACTGAAAGATCTTGGGACTTACTGGCTTTATTGTAAGAAAGTAAGACATATCCACAGAAACAGCCTTTTAGTTCTGGTTTTGGTGTGTATTGGCATACTTGTGTTAAGGGTTGCCTCTAGTGCATGAGTTTATTGTATAGCAAATGGTATTCTCAGTTGTCTGTGTCCCAGGAAAGCATCACTGCCTCCAGCTTTGTCTGTGTGACATATGGAAATTGACTAGCTAAGGGAAGTGCTTGGATTTTTGCATCGAGTTGCTACAGAGCTTGGAACAGCCCATTCTTTTCTACTACAGCTTTCAATCCTTTGATTTCTCTCTGAAACATCATTTTCAAGCAGTAGGTCTTTCCTGAGCAGCTGAGTTCAGAACCCCTTCATCCAACAGACTTAGACAGGTATAGCATTGTGGTCAACATAGTTGTGATCTCGATGGCCACAAAGAAGCAGTAACTTTTGTGCATTTAATCCAAGCAGTGTCTTACATATCTCTTTTCATGTGAAGATTTTTGCACTGGATGTGTTGATTTAGAAAGTTAAAAAGTTATTACTAAGGACCTGCTACACTGGACATGGTCTGGCTTTTAGTTTCCTTCTGTTAGTGCCTAGTATTATGGGCATTAGGCAAATAGATCTAAAATCTTAATAATTGTTGATTAGTCTGTGTTTAAAGATGAGGTTACTTAGTTGTTCCTTCCTAATTTTAGCTAGAAGGTGGTTGTTCTTACGTGCAGTATTTTCAGACAGGTGGTCCATGGATTGCCTGTTTTAAAAATACAGTTGGGATTTCTATATACATGCAGTAAATAGAAGTGGAAAAATACATCCCTGCAAGCATCCAGTGGTGTTCAAACCTTGTCAGGCTTTGACAGGATTACAGAAGTCACCACCACTAAATATTTATGAATTGAGTTAAAGGTGTTCCCTCTTAACAGTTTCCATTTACTTTTGCCAGTCGGCTTTACACATACGAACATAAGAAACTACAACTGCTTTGTGAGTTGTTGGGCAGTAGATTCTATTTGAAGTGAATGTTGTAAAGCACGAAGAATAGAAGTAGAGCTTCCAAAAGAAGCATATGTATTTGAGGAAGCCTGTAGACAATTTTTTAAAAAAGGTACTTCTATGTGTTTCTTGTCTATCTTTTTATAAATTCCACTGTTTAGAATTAATTAGAATAATAAATTTGTTCACTTCAGTGCAAAGATTTATCTCCTTTTTCTAGAAAAATAATTCCCTAATTTTAGAAAATAAATTTTATATAATTTGCTGTTATCGTTTGTTCTGACTGTCAAAAAAAGGAGATGCATTTAGCTGTGGTTTCGTTTTCCCTAAGAGTACTTAGGCAGAGGAAGCATCATCCTGTAAACCAGAGGGATAGGTGACTTGCTGTTAGATCTGCTGACAGAGAGCTGGCAGTCCTGAGAATTCTTCAGTCAGACAAAAGTTCATAATTTAATCCTTTTGAGCTTTCACAGAATTAATTGAAGTAGAAGCTACAGAACTTCATTCAGAAGTCAGAGAAGTAGGTCAAGAATGTATTGATTTACCTCAAAAATTTTTCCCCAGAAATATTTTGAGGGAGATGAAAAAAAAATAGCTTATAGTAAAATCTAATTTTAGAATTAAATTTACTTACCTAATTTGTAAAAACTCGTTTAGGTCTAGATCTCATTTATCTGCTCTCAGATAAATGCATAAGAGAGAGCACTGTGAAACTGCACTATTTCCAAGATGAAGGCAATTCTTTCCCTCCAACCCCTTTTCTTCACCTGGGATCTTCTACAGAAGTTCATATAAATAAAAATGTTTTTCAGTTAATTTAGTCTGAATTGTGGGCAGCCCAAAAACTTTGTGTTTTGGTGGTAAATACAACATTCTGAATATGTCATGTTTGTGTACCCACGGTGCATGATGGTCAAAGAGATTGGCAGAGGAAGAAACTGCAGTTTTGGCAGCTAGGTAAGGGGCTTTTTATACCCAGCGAGGCATGGGGAGACAGTTTGGATTGCAATACAGGCAGAAAACAGTCTGACCACATGGTTACATGATCAACAATGAAACAACAAAATATTGACAAGTAGTTACTGTATTTTGATGCATGTAACCTAGGGGTTATGTGTTTAAAAACAAAACTGCAATTCAGCAGCACTGTAGGAATCTGGATATGCACAGATAATACAAGGGGAAGTTTATTCTAGGACATGTCTCCTTCAAAGCTTCACAGCGTCTGATTTCCCCATAGCCTGGGTCCTTTCCCATAGTTTGCTCTCACCATCCCAACAGTCCCTCAGCTTCAGATTTGTGTATGCTGTCTGATGTTCAGACCATATAAAATAAAAGACAGTATTATCTTCAGCTTTCAAAATTAATTGTTCATTAGAACTAGGCTTTCTTAGGAAGGAAAATATGATACAGGATTTTTGGTTTGTGGTGGATTTTTGGTTTTGTGTCCCAGGGTTTAATGTAATTCTGTAAACTTAAAAGCTTTCAGCATTTGTACATTGCAATTTCTGACAAGCACATATGTGCATAGTGATACATTCTGTAGCATCATCCAGGGCTTCAGAAGTGTAAAAAGAGAGATCTAATATGTGGCATGCAGAAGTTTTTTAATGTTCGTATTGTCAGATGAGCACCACGTTTAAATGTGTAGCTACAGTCCATAGAGCTTGGAATTTCAGACATTGTTTCCGTTATCCTTTGAATAGAAACAGTCAAAGAATGGATCTGGAAGCCAGCAGGAATTTGACATCTGAGCGAAAAAATAAGTGTGTTTAGCTCTTATTTTTCTTTCTTTGTGAGCAGTGATCAGGATGACTTTCGTGTTTTCTTTAATTTTAAAGAAACACTGCATTCTTATTTAATCTTTATTTCTGTGCAGTAGTGAAATACCATCTTTTTCCACTCTTTTCTGATATTTTCACAAGTGAAGTCCTTAAGTCTTTTAATTTCACTAGCTTTAAGCCTTCAACTAAATAATGTTAAAACAAACCTGTTTGTACACTAGTGTTTCGTCATGGAGGTTGCCATCATTGCTTCAGAAGTATGGCACCCTGAGGCACTGAGTCTTGGCTAACATACTGTCAGATATTTAATCACCATTGTAATGTTGATTCTTTCTTTCCACCAAATTGTGCCTGTTACTTTGCAGTTTTGTCTTATTGGAACTAGCAGATAGAATTTTGATTTTGAGGAGCAGAGAGATGTGGAAAAGGGTGGGCACAGGTTCAAATCATAATGATATAGTGATTTTCTTCAGTAAACTAATCAATCTGAGTAACTTTTTTAAAACTCATTTTCTAGAGTTGCTAGCATTATATTTCTTCTTTCATCAAACCTACAGTGAGCATGGCTGCTGGGGCACTTCACTGGTTGCTGAAAAAAGCTAAAGATGACTGGCTAAAGCTAAAAGCTAAAGATGACAGAAGGATTGAATTCTGGTCTTCATGGGCAGAGCCAGAATGTACAGTGTTAGTCTATAGATTTATGTGATCAGTGGCAAGAACGCCACCTTATCATCTGCTGTTTTAATCATATACATATGGGGTGTTTTTCTCTTCAGGCTCATTTTAGGGGAATGCATGAAGTGGGCTCTGGGCTCCATATAGCGTTTGAATATGACATGTTTTATGCAACATGGCATTTTTCAGGTGGGAAGCCTGTAATATGTGTCTAAAGGTAGATTGAACAATTTAATTTACTGAAAGCTAAAAAATCAACCTGTGCTCCCTAGTGCCTATTTACATGCTGTTAAAAATGGTGCTTAGCAGGTAGCTTACACCTTTTTCATTAAAGAATTAGCTTTCTTGCACTTACCACATAGTAAGACCATGCATGAAATAGTTGCTGTTGAATATCTGTTGTGTGAGAAATTCATGTCCTCTCTTATTTTGCAGTAACATGTGTTCCTCTTTGTATTATAACACCTAACCCCTTTTATTGACCTTTTAATTAACCTCACTGTAGGCAAAAGATCAGCAATGTTCTTGTTTTTCAGAGGTAGGAAATGTTATTTATGAAAAAATAATTGACATACTGCAACTGTGCAAGCATAAATAAAGCTGTGTATTTTGATGGGCCAGTCAAAATGACTGCAGATACATACATGTTGCAGTCATTAGCAAACAAGAAAGATGTGATCACAGCTGCTCCAGCATGCAGTCTTTGATGCTCTAAGGGTTTATTTTATGGTTATATCGACTGTATATAAGGCTTATCTGGATTCATGTTGGACTCTAATTAATCATTCCTCCTGTAGTGCTCAGACACACCCAGCTGCCTCTGCAGCACTTACTCTCCGCAATCAAATATTTCTGCATCTCACAGTGCATCCCTTCTAATCTATGTTATCTCCCCATTAGTTTGGGTATTGGAGACTTAACAAGAAGTCTGTATTACATGTATAAATACAGCTCACAGTTCCTTGATCAACATGTTATTCCTGTTTTAATGATGAAGCAGCTGATGTATTCTTCTGACCAGTGTTTTCAAAGATGATGAAACAGTTTTCAACAAATCATTGTGGTTTTCCCCTTATTTTAGCATCTATAGACTCTGTATGTCTCTGAATTTATAGATGGACAAAGTATTGTTTACAGAACAATGTATGTTTAACTGCTGTAAAAGGAGTCAGTTTTGATGTTCTGTGGTTGGCAAGGAATTTTTGAGTAATCGTATTAGCTTTGATTTTTATTTTTTTTTTGCAAGTTTAGAGAAACATTTTAGTTGTGAATTTTTGCCATAGAATTTAAGAGTGTCAATAATGGAGGACAAAGTGAAGAGAGTAAGATCAGCTATTGAAAATGGTTGGGGTGAAGGAGCCTCTTGACTTCACAGTTTATATTGCTGGTATAGGAAGTGTCTGTCTGAGCCTCAAGGCCCTGCACTGCCATTTTGGGAGACAAGGAGTTAGTTGGGGATGGAAAGACTGGAGTTTGTATTCTTTCTGCTCTGTTAGCCATTGCTATCTTCATGGATCTGACACTCTGTTTATCTGACAGTGCACTCAGTACTGCTTCGCCAGGGAAAATTGCACAAAACAAGCCCAGTGCATCAGCATTTTCATTGTGTATTAAGCTGAGCCTCCCTTCACATGGTCACATCCCCTTTTTAATCTGGGATTCCATGTCCCTTTCCCAGTCCAGCCTGTTTCTGTGGTGTCTATTGCTGGTCTCCCTGAGCTTCTGTTTCTGTGGTTTGAGTGTTTTTTGTGTGGCTGAGTGTTAAGACCTGCAGGACTTTTGGAAGTGGCGTTGTTTGGGAGTTAGGCAATACACTGATTTAGCGTTAGTAGTTTGTCATAGACTGAGGTGATGGCTGCGTTCAAGTTGGATTTCCTCCCAGAGATGATGGTGGATCATTGCTCCTTGAATGCAAGCCCTGTGTAAGTATTTTGTCTTCATGCCTAAGTTCTAGCTAAAATGATAGTTGGAATTGCTGTCTCTAAAGCCTTTGCTGTCTGATGAACTCCAGTTGGGGCAGGGGGGAGGAGAAGGAGAGAGAGGAGAGCCTGCAGTTTGTTTTCTTGAAGAAACCCTAGTGGTCATTGACAATTGATGTTGGTTTCTGAGGGGGAAAAATGGTCTTATAATTGTGGGGATAAGGGCTAAAGAGCAATAAAGCTGTTTAGTGGTATCATTTATAGTATGCTACAGGTGCTGATATTATAAAATCGATTATTTAAATCAGTTGTTGGAGAGAACAGTTTCTGTTCTTCCCTATTAATGACTCCGGACTAAACCTCAGTTAACCTAAAAGTTGCTCAGTTAACAGGAGCCATGCTGTGCTCTTGAAGATACTCACGGCATAGAAGGCAGGGTGGAAATTTATTATTGGAAAAGGGTAAATGATTTCCAGTTGTTTTCAAGTGAAGTAAAAAGAGGTGACTTACTCTTTGTAAAAGCTACTGTTTGCCTTGGCTATTTGGAGAGGTGCTGACCCTTTCTGAGCGGAAAGGTAGGAGTGAGAGAGTCTGTGATGATACCTTTCCCTTCTAGTAAGAAGCTTTGTTGTTTCTGAGGTCTGCTCATATGGCTATAAAATTATGAGCTTTCCCTGCCATCGTTTTTTCTTAGGTTCTGAACAGCATATTGAGGGGGAAAATTAAGTGAACATTACCTGGTTTGTATTTTTTTTTTTTTTAAGTTTTATTCAGTGGGACTATGATTTCATATTAACAGTGAGAGGAATACTGTTTACTGTCGTGTGCAGTTATTAAGCCAATCAAACTATCTTCAAAGGAAAAAAGCAGAGATGAAGTGAGCTGACTACTCTGGAAGAAGGCCACCTGTATTCTTTAACAAAAAGTTTGGGGGCTGGGGGAGTCATTGTATAGTTACTGTTCAACTCCCCATGTCCTTTCTAGATTATGCAGGGATTGGTCAGCTCTTTTAGCCTACTAATCACTATAGCTACAATAGGCTGTCGTTACAGTCAGACTTCCACGGAGAGAGGTCCTCTGGTATACCAGGCTCTGACAACTGATAGATAACAAGAACTCATATTGCACTTAACAATAATGAGGAGTGAATATAGAGAGCAGTGTATGACTGTTAGCTAGCTGGCTGGAGTGTAACACAACTTTTCTTAATAGATTGTGAACTGTTTGTATAGGTAGATATAATGCCTTGAAACCTATTGGAGGTTCCCATACTCAAAACCTCTGTGTTGTAGTCTAAGAAGTGACTTTGTTAGCATCCTGCCATTACTCAGCCTGATTGTTTGTGACTAGCTGAGCTGTCCAATCCCAACCTGGTCATGTATAATCTGAGCCTGTTTTTTTGCTAATTGTTGAAAGCTCCCTAGTTTCACAAAGGGATATTGCCCTGTAAACCTTTTAAAGCGATTTTTCATCTAGTCAGTTGTATCTGTTTCTCTCTTTTATGGTGGATCTTCACCTTGGGAAACAGTTACAGTTAGTAACACTTAAACCCATTTTTAAAACATTATCCTCTCATTTTTAGTGGTTACTCATAACTTCAGGAGTTTGCGAGTAGGCTCACGAGTTTAGGTTCCTTTCTGTTCGGGTTTCTTTTTCTATAAAATTTTATATGGTTGAACTAGTGATATTTTTCTGTTATCTCAGCAGATTTATATCCTGAATTCCAGATGTTGACTACATTATAGGAACAGCTGTGTAGAGTGTGTTTGATTTCCGAGTACACAGATTGCCAGTGAATGTGAATATTCTCCTTTGTGCAGTACTGGGAATGTGCAAGAGTCTCTCTTTATGTGTATATTTT
Organism: Sclerurus mexicanus; assembly: GCA_013396755.1. NCBI lineage: Eukaryota > Metazoa > Chordata > Aves > Passeriformes > Furnariidae > Sclerurus > Sclerurus mexicanus. The sequence goes on from VWZF01003853.1 coordinate 1,619,171, forward strand.
AATCGTATACATTTATATACAAATAGGCTTTTTTTTTTAAAATCTTGCTATAAGCATGCTTTTGTCTAGAATCTGTGGAAGATATAAACCAGAAATTCCTTTTTGTTTTTCGTAGCTCAAAGAAAATGAATGGCACACTGGATCACCCAGACCAACCTGATCTAGATGCTATCAAGATGTTTGTGGGTCAAGTCCCACGGAGTTGGTGTGAGAAGGATCTAAGAGAACTTTTTGAACAGTATGGTGCTGTCTATGAAATCAATGTCTTGAGGGACAGGAGCCAAAACCCTCCTCAAAGCAAAGGTGAGAGCTTCTGTACTTCTGCTTGGGGTTTCAGCCAGTTTCCCATAGTTGCAGTCTTAGCTGTTTGCTTATTCAGAGATCCCTGTGTGTTGGAGCCCTGTGTGATCAGGTGTGCATGCAAGCCTGGGCTTTATAGTCTTTCATTGTATTTGTCTAATTATACTTGAACTGTGATCCAGTCATTAGCTGAGCTGAGGAAAATCGTATTTTTATTTAGAGCTCAGTAGTGGTGAGGATGCTTAAGGACTATGGAGCAGAATATCAAATTCATGCTCTGTTGCTCCACAGCATTGTGATGGAATGCATTTTGCATTGGAAGGATGGAAGTGGGATTTGCAATTTCTGTACAGCATGTCAAGTTTTAGTGTTCTTTCCTGGCTAGCATTTTATTTTAATTGCAGGGTGCTGTTTTGTTACATTTTATACCCGTAAAGCTGCACTAGAAGCACAGAATGCTCTTCACAACATGAAGATCCTCCCAGGGGTAAGAGCAGAGCCCTGCTTTCTTCATCACTCTATCTTGTTTTTCTGAGCTCTAGCACCACTGAAGTACAAACACATGTCATCTTGCCCTCAAATAATGTTTTAGAAGAACTATTCAAAAGAACAATGTCATGAGATTTATGTGATAACAGATCTTAAGGGAATTTTGGAGCATTTAAAAGAATAATATGGTAGTGAAGTGGGTGGGCATGGCTTGTATAATACTCTCTGAGGAGGAATGATGGCATATAATTAGAAAAGCCTTTCTTCTAGGAATTTATGTAATGTTACATATGCACCTCTCTAGAGGCAATTTAGGCTGTAATTTCTTCCTTCCACAATTCTTATGGGATGTATTTCATATAATACAAAGTGAATGTATCTAGGATTAAATAATCTTTTTTACATTTTAGATGCACCATCCTATCCAGATGAAACCAGCTGACAGTGAAAAGAGTAATGGTAAGCTTTACTAAAGTCTATGTTTGGTGGCATTATTTGTGCTAATTGGGAAGCTTGAGGATTTTCCTTTTGTTGAACAACTTTTGATGAAGTCATGAATTGGAGGCCTGATTTTTTTTAAAAGAAAAAAAATGAAAAGAGAAAAGTGTGTTTTGGATATAGTAGGTTAGTGTGAATGATGTCTCTAAAATTCCATGACTCAGAGTATCTCCCACTGCTGCTGCTTGTGGTAGAACCATATTGTCAGTTAGGGAAACATCCAGCGAGTTCTTCTTTGTACTAAGGTGGTTTAAATCTTTGTTGGATACATGGATAGTGGGATTGAGTGCACCCTCAGCAAGCTTATGGATGATGTCAAGCTGAATGCTGTAGTTGATACCCTAGAGGGAAGGGTTGCCATCCAGAGGAGCCTTGACAGGCTGGAGAGGTGGGCCTGTGCTTACCTCATGAAGTTAAACCAGGCCAAGTGCAAGGTCCTGCAAACATGGATACAGGCTGGGTGATGAGTGGATTGAGAGCAGCCCTGAGAAGAAAGACTTGAGGGTATTTGTGGATGAAAAACTGAATATAAACTGGCAACATGCACTTGCACCCCAGAAAGCCAGCCATATCCTGGGCTGCATCAGTAGAAGGGCTAACAGGTCAAGGCGGGTGATTCTCTCACTCTAATCTGCTGAGACCCCACCTGTAGTGCTGCATCCAGCTCTGGGACCCCCAGCATAAGACATGGACCTGCTCAAGCATATCCTGGGGAGGGCCATCAAGATGATCAGAGGGCTGGAGCACCTCCCCCATGAAGACAGGCTGAAAGAGCTGTGGTTGTTCAGCCTGGAGAAGAGAGGGCTCCAGGGAGACCTTACAACAGCCTTACAGTACCTAAAGGAGGCCTACAAGAAGGACAGGGAGGGATTGTTTATCCAGGAGTCTACTGATAGCACCAGGGATAGCAGTATTAAACTGAAAGAGATTTAGATTAGATACTGGGAAGAAATTATTTACTGTGAGGATGGTGAGACATTGAAACAGGTTGCCCAGAATAGTTGTGAATGCCCAGTCCCTGGAAATGTTCAAGACCTGGCTGGATGGGGCTTTGAACTGCCTGATCTTAGTGGAAGGTATCCCTGCCTGTGGCAGTGACTTGGAACTAGATGATCTTTAAGGCCCTTTCCACCCCAAACTATCCTATGATTCTGTGAAATCTAGAAGTGCTTTTTCAGGTACTTGTCCAATTTGAAGCAAGGCCTGCTGCAGGTAGAGTGGGAGTCAAAACTACTTCTTGTAGTACATAAGAAAGGTTGAGCATTAACAATAGTTCAGTAGAGCAACAAAACTGAGTATTTCTGCACATTGGCCATTTCAGATAGATTAAGAATTTAGCATCCACCATTGAAGATCATTTATCAATGTATTTTCATTTTGAGTTTATCTGCAAACATACATGCATGTTCAAAGATATATGTATCTATATATATTGCTGCAACATAAGCAAAGAAAGTGTTTGGCATCTTGTAGTTTCAGCCTTTCTAGGCTTGGCTGAATTTTATTTTCTTCATTAGCACTAGTTTCTGTAAGGTTAACATTGCATCCTGGAAAAGGTAATCCTTGTTTCAGAAAGCTTACATCTTAAGATAATTGAAAACAGAAGATGGACTATATGGGTAACATGTGTATACAGAATAAGTTTCTGTGTAAATATATCTAGAAAGGAGTAATTCTTTTGAAGTATTTTTGGGAGGAGAACAGAATAGGTTCTCTAAACTAAAATAGATTTTGCTTTACGCACAGACACACACATGAATATCCTTGGAAAATAATGGAAAGAAAAAAAATTTAATGAAATTTTAGGGTGATAATTCTGAAACTATTGTGTAATTACATGAGTCTTAGTAAAAGGTGTGACAACAATAAACAAAGCATTCGTTAAGAAAGTATTTGAACTTGCCACTAATAAGAGGGATTCTGGATCTGCAAAAAATGAATTGGAAAGCAACTTTCTGCTCTTAGAGCAGAAAATGAACTGAGTATAATATTAAGATTTAATAGCCAGTTAATGTCATGTCAGCTGGAATGGTTGGGAGTTTTCCTTTCTAGCATCATAGTAGACTCAACAAATAAGTTGATTTGCCCTCACCGTGGCACTGAATAGGAGAAAACTTTATTAAAGCTTCAAATTGTGCTACAGCCTTCATCATACTATATATTGTGATGAATGTTATATTTCTAAACTGTGTTGTATTTTCAAGTGGTATTCTGCATAATTTGCTTCATCTTCTAAAAGAAAGTGTTTCAGCGGTGATTAGCCTCCTTAAATAAGTAAATGTATAAATATAAATTTATATATTTATATAAATATAAATTTATAAAGAAGTATAAAATTTTGCTCTGAATCTGAATTTATCCCAGTCCCTCAAGTGACTTTTAACTGACATTAGTAACCACTAACTAAAAAGTTAAGAGAAATGTCTTTCTGAACCACTTATTCTAAAGTAATCTGCACACTGAAAGGTACTCTTCAACTATAATGTGTCTGGTAGCATCAGCGCTCAGAGGCATGATACAGTACCACACAGTCTGCGGTTTGATTTGAGGTGTTGTTTTTGTGCTTTTGATACAGATCAGAATGGACATACCACTAACAGAAGTAAAACTGTTTTGTTTTAGCAACTGCTGTTGCTTGCACTGTTGAGAGAGGAGGATGAGAAAATATACTTATCTAAACTTAAGTGATTGGTATGATGCAAGGAAAAAACAATCAGCAAATTGTAAACATTAAATGTCATAAAATAGACATTTGTCAGGTTCATTGAAGTATTTCTTATGCATCCTCTTAAACTGAAAACACAGTCCATTATTGGGAATTTCGTTGTGATAAGCCTGTACCCTAAATACAGGATAATAGAGAAAACTTGACAGAATAAGATGTAGTAAGTGCATATTTGCTGGTAATACTCTTTATCTTTTGATTTCTTAGCAGTAGAAGATAGGAAGTTGTTTATTGGAATGATATCCAAGAAGTGCAATGAAAATGATATCCGAGTGATGTTCTCCCCCTTTGGGCAGATTGAAGAATGCAGGATATTACGGGGCCCAGATGGCCTGAGCAGAGGTAAGCAGGAAGCTTTTTTGGCAGTTCGAGGATACTGCCTTTTGCAGCTTAATGCGGTGTTTCGGCTTTTGCTGTGATTCCCACCTACATCCCCTCCCTGCTCAGTAGGCACTTTCATTTCTCTATTCATCCTGGTAATTGTGGATGTAGTGAAAGATTTGGTTACTTTTTGTTCTTTCCCCAGGTTGTGCATTTGTGACTTTTACAACAAGAGCCATGGCACAAACAGCAATCAAAGCAATGCACCAAGCACAAACCATGGAGGTAAAACAAGTCAGTGGGTGTCAGGAGCAGATGTAATTTGTCAGGCAGTCGCTATGGAGTTTAAGGGACCAGCAAGCATAGAGAAGGATAAGTGCAGTGTGTGTTTCTTCACAAATACTGTTCCTGGACATTTGTGTGTGTTCTGCTACTATTTTAAGAGTTTGAGATAGAAACTTCACCTGCAGAAAAAAAAATAACAGAATAGAATTAAACGCAAATGAGATTTTAAACCTTTAATGAAATGTGCTATTTGAATTTATATACATGTGTGTATGGCGGGGAGGGAAATGCTTTGAATGACCGGGAGTGTTTTTATGACTGCTGGGGATAGCACGTATGTAATTGTTTGAATTGCCGTTTGCAGGGGTGCTCTTCTCCCATTGTGGTAAAATTTGCAGACACGCAGAAGGACAAAGAGCAGAAACGAATTGCTCAGCAACTCCAGCAACAAATGCAACAGATCAGTGCTGCCTCAATATGGGGAAACCTGGCTGGTCTCAACACACTTGGACCCCAGTATTTAGCAGTGAGTTTCTGATTTGGGATTTTTTCATCTCTTCAGGGATTGCAGTGTCTGACTGTCCTGCAGTGTTTAATGTATTCAATTTTGGAAGGCTCCTGATAGATAAGGGAGCCCATTTAGTGGATGAGAAGGCTGGAATTATGTGCTAACATCTAGTCAGTATACATTTAAGGGAGGATTTCAACCCCAATCACAGTAGCCCTAATTACTGAAACCTCAAGGTTTTTCTCCTGCATTCTGTAGAATGACTTCGTGCTTTTTCTTTATATGTTATAACCTTGAAATTTGCCCACATGAATGCTCTTTTCATGTCTATCTGATGAAATAGTTCTTGTAGTCTAATTTTTCCTTTTTCAGCCTTTATTTCTCTCATCCTCTTCCAAAGAAATCTGGAGCATTACTCAGTACTGTACAAACAGAAAAGGTGATCAGATTGAAAGCAGAGTAAAAAAAAACAAAAACAAACCACAAAGAAATTAACAAAAACAAACCCTACAGAAAGTAGAGACAAACTACTCTCTTTAGCAGAAATTATGCAGCAGACTAGTAGACTAGCTGTTTGTCACTGATTTTAGTTGATTTTTCTGGGTCCCTAAAGGATGAACTTTTCATAAACTGTGCCCTCTGACTTACGTGGGTTGCCAGAGTAGCTCTGAAAATGTATTCATGCAATGAGATCTGAAGAACAGAAAAGGAAAATTTCATCTCAGTCTTGGTATGGTGTATGACTGAAATGGGGCAATTCTCTTACTACTTCTTTCATTTTGTGGTAGATTGGAATTTTTTTTCTAATAACTAGTTAATGGAAAATCTCTAGCTTCTGAGCTGAAGCTTGAAACGTCTCTCATGTCTGTGTGCATAAGGAAAGTGGAAGAGGTTCTCATGGTTTTTTGTTGTTTTGTTTTGTTTTGATACGGCATTGCCATTTGTCCCATGCTGGCAGTGTCAGCTGTAAAGACTGCCATGAGGTAGCATATTCTTAGGGGTGGCAATCCTGCCTTAGGTGTTTTGAGTAGGAATTCTTTCTCACACTACTGATTCTGCTGGTTTTGTCTTACTGTATTAGCTATAATTTTTCTTCACCATTGATGATGTTGAGTGAGGAAAGCATTGTGCTGTTGCTTTGGCTGCAATGTGATGCATGGGCTACATGGATTTTCACTGTGGTGGTGCTCTGGCTGTATTGTGCAAGGGAAATTCTCTTTACGCTTTGCTACAATGTGGTGCATGGGCAGCAGGAATTCATTTGTGACGGCGCTCTGGCTGTGGTGTGATGCAGTTTCTCCCAGAAGCAGAGCCAGCCCTCACTCTCACTCTTGTTTTGTTTTTTGGTGTAATGTCTAGCTTTATTTGCAGCTCCTTCAGCAGACAGCAGCTGCTTCATCTGGGAACCTGAACACATTGAGCAGCCTCCACCCAATGGGAGGTGAGTTTTTTCCACCAGAAGACAAATTCAGTGCCAAACAAAAGAGGATAGGGGTAGAGAAAGTAGCCAAAAGGCTGTAGATACATTAATATAATTTGACATAAGTTGTCCTGAGTTTACCCGCTCCCTTGGAATGAATGGAATCCTCTACTACAAGTGTGGATGTTCCTTCTTAATCTGAGTAAACTATTGTTCCCAAGGTAAGTGGTGATATCTCTCTAACCTCTGGCATTTAAAATTATCTTCCCTCATGGATAGCAAGAAGAGTGCTCTCAATATTTTTTTTCATCCAAACGTGTATATGTGAAGACCTGTGTTTTGAAATAGGCACTAATACACAGGTTTCAGTGATAACAGATTCTTAGTTTTTCCATTTTCAATGTATTTAAGAGCAAAGCATTTAAGTTAATGATACAGTGTTTTTAGGAATGTGAGCTAGTTCTTTATTCAGGTTCTTCCATTCATTCATTTGAATTGCAGTTAATTATGCCATTGCTTTTAGGGAGATACCAGTTTTATAGGTATGAGCCAAATTCCTTGCTGTAGACTGCAAGCCAGAATATTCTCTTAAGTATAGCAGTACTGGGGCTACAAGTTGATTGTCCCTTCTGTCTTCCCAGTGTTGGGAATAATAAAATACCTGTTAGTAAATTCATTTACCGCATTCTCTAAATTCTTCTACTGGCATAAAAAAATGTGTAGTTTTTGATTTAATACTAAACACTTCAAGCTTTTAAAATTGCCTTCTGGAGTTTTACAGTAGCTCCCAGTATCATGTGCCCTGTCTGTGCAGAGGTTGATCTATAAGTGTCTTTGTACATCTGACTTACGGTGGTTGGTGTACCCATCAGTAACAATTACAAGCTTTTGCAAAGTGTTATGTTTTTAATTGTAAGAACTTTGATTGTATACTTGGAGTTGTTTCTAATGTCAGCTTCCTATATTGACTTTCATGTTAGACCTTTTCAGAGCTCTTAGATTTAAGACACTTGCAAAAAGAATTGGTTTTTTAAATCAGTTTCACCCATATCCTGTGTGGTGGTGATCTGTAATGGATTTTGTTATGCATGTGATACTCTTTTCCCCCCCCTCTTGTGTCTGCTTAAAAGCAAGTTGTAATAAAGGAGAAAGTACAGCAATAAGAACTGGGGCAGAGGGAAGGAGCTAACTAGCTGATACTGCCCCTGAAGTTCCTAGGGTAATTCTGTCTTCACTATTAAAAAAAAACAAAACAAAACAAACAAAAAAAAAAAAAACAAAAAAACACCTCACCTTAAAAATTGAGAAATCAGATATATAAATACCATGTTGCATGGTGTTTTGAAAAAATTATTCCAAGTGTATGATTCCTTACAGGAAACAGTTGTAGTTTCAGAGTCCTTTTAGTACCTCAGCTCCTTTCTTGAAATTCATAGAAAGAGAAACTAAGTAGGTAATTAGATCACAAACTATATCAGACTTTGTAGACAAAATTTAATCTCGACCCTGTTTGAAAGCAGATGGGAAAACAGTGTGATGACAAGAGGACAGGTGCAGTGTGCACATGACAAACTGCTTCACTAAGGCAGCAAGCTGCTCTGTTCTTACATTAGCTCCAATACTTGCACTTTTAACCCTCTGTAGCACAATAAAGGCAAAAATTAAAACTTTTTGATTTTAACCTCATGCTTCGATGTTATAATGGCACCTTGAATCTAAACAAAGGCAGAATCCCTTTGTTTTGGGAACTAAGCTTGACTAGGGAAACAGACCCTGTCACAAAGAGAAAACAATTTAAAAAAGAGTTAAAAAGCCAAATTATACTAAAGTTTGTAGAAGTATTTTAGAAGATAATTAGTTTATACTGCATTGTCACATTTTTATGTTGTCTGTTTACATGCTTAAATTACAAAATCGAGCTTTTAACAATTTGAGATGTGTGCTTTGCCAGCAAGTTCTTACTGTGTCCTAAAGATGAGATCCCACCTCTGCCTACGATGTTTTGATGTTGTTAAATGAATGATAATTAATTTAATTTTGGTTTTACTTATTTTGGGAAGAAATACTAGGAAATACTTGAATTTGTTAAAATAAGCAAAGGTAGAGACAAAAAGCGGAAAATAAGGGAAAATGGAAGAATGGAGCTAGCCTACCAAAGGTTGGCTGATATACAGAATTCAGGAGGAGATCCATACATACATTGGTTGATCTTGTGATCAGGAGTTACCACTTAACAATTATTTCACAATTGAGAGTTGTTTCTTGACTGCCAGGGGCACCAAACAAAACATGCTGATGCTCAGATGATGGTAGGTTAAAGGTGTGACTTTGTAGCCACTGTGGTGTGAGGCTTTCTTGAAAGAATTTTGCAGTTACTGCTGTTCCCACTCAAAGGGACTGAAGCGACATGAGAGTGGAGGAGGATATTGGCCTGGTGTCTAGGCAAGTTCTCCAGCTTGCATATGAGCTGTCAGATCCTGACTTAACTCTCATTTAAAGCTGCTATGCGTTTGTGACTGGAGAGAACATAGCTTGAAAAATTCTGTACTCTGGAGTCTGCATCTGGGATAATGGCTACCTGGCCTTTACCGAATCACATCTCTCCAGGCAAAGGAAACCTTTTTTATTTGTAGCAAGGAATCACGGTGTAGAAAAGATCGGTAACTAGCATTAAGCCTTTTGCTTTTAAGTGCCTTCCTGTTACTCCGTTGTAATGTGCTGAGTTTGCTGGATCTGTTACACTTGGTTGATGGTGACTATTATAGGAGAAACTCTGCATTCTTCAATGTGTTGCAGGACTGAATGCGATGCAATTACAGAACCTGGCTGCATTAGCAGCTGCGGCCAGTGCAGCTCAGAACACGCCAAGTGGTACCGCTGCACTCACTTCCTCCAGCAGTCCCCTGAGTGTGCTCACCAGCTCAGGTAAGAGACTGCCTCTACTGTAGTGCGTTGTGACATGGGTTGCAGTAAGAATTTCAGGATAGATGTCATCTGTTTTGTCTATCCTCTTTGTCACTTTCATGTTGATTCTTTAATACATGAAGTTTTACTCGTAGATTCATTAGCTTCTGTTTAGGGTAGATATCTTTGCCACCAGCAAAGGCTTTTTTAACTGCTGTGTTTCTTCCTCCAAATGGTCAGATTAATTTAGAGTAAAAAGAATTTTTGAGGTCATAATGAAGCAGAAAGGTAGGTGACCTCCTTCCCATCGTGTTATTACAATCTCATCACATACTTTGGTTTATCTGTGGTTTTAGGCAGGCACTGTGGCAGATGTACTCTGTTCCTCTCAACATGGAAATAGAAAATGCCTTAAGCATGAAGTAATGCATTCTGTGCACTAGAACAGTACAGTTTATATCCCATAAATGAAGAAAAGGATACTTTATCAACTTCCTCCTAGAAGTAGAATAAACAGGCACCTAGCACATTTATTGGAAAGCAGTTAGTCTAGAACTTAGTGTATGAGTTGCACATAAAAATTAGTCAGTATCTTCCTCTTCTGTGACTTTTTTGTGTTTTGTTTGGGTTTTTTAACTTTAGGTTATGTACATTAACCAGAGGCACCAAAATGTTCAACAGTGGTCTTTTGCTGCCTTACTATTAAATGTGCTCAACGAGCAAAAAAAAACCAAAAATAAATTCAGTTATGCTTACAGCAGACCTGCTCAGTTTTTACCACAAATGAGGATCAGTATTCTACTCAGTTATTTTTTCCTATCCTATTTTGAGTTATTACTAAATCCTGACATGGAAAGAGAGACCCTGCATTTCCAGGGTGTCAGTTTTCCAGCATCTGTGTCATCCAGCCTACAGAGTTGACATCCTCACCTATGATTGTGAGAGACCAAAGGGAGTTGGAGGGGGTTTTAAATTTCCACAGGTACCATTTTGAATTGTGTAGGACCAAGGAGCTGGACCAAGAGATTAAGAGATTACAAGGAAAAGCTGTTTAGAAAACATTGTCACATGATTGGGAGTTAAATTATGGGCTTGCACAGTTTTCTACTTAGAGAAATCCCCATGAAAGAATTCAGTTCAGAGTATTCTGTTCCTGGACATTTTTTACGTAAAAACTTTGTGGTCTGCATACTTAAAAGATTAAAATTTTAAAATTAATCTTGACTGCCAGCTATGTATTTTATTCTATAATTAAAAACCAAACAAACAAAACGAAACAAAAATAGCAAAGAGTTGGGGCCACAGAAGAGCTGCTTTTATAACCCACTAATACTTCTTCATCATAAAGGAAGCAAGAAGTTGAATATATCTGACAACTTCTCCTATATTTCCTCATGCAGTAACAGAGCTGAAATTGTCAGGTTACAATTTGCTGTGAGTGGTGTTTAGAACTATGATTTCCTCATTGACTATCTTGTCTAATGACTGGAGCAAGTTTGGTCTTTGTTTTGTTGAGATAGAGAAGGGTTGTGAAGTCCAAATGTCATATGTCCTAGAAAAGGCAGAGACAGCATCTTCTCAGAAACGGGCAGTGAAAGGACAAGGGCAATGGATACAAACTGCAACAGAGAAAATTCTGACTAGATTGAAGAAGAAAATTAATGGCAAGAGTGATGAAGCTCAGGAACCAGAGGTGCCAGAGGGTCTGTGGAATCTCCATCGTTTCAGAGACTGAGAATGCAGTTTGAAAGGACTCTGAACAGGGTGACCAAACCCAGAGGTTAGACCAGCTCTGAGCAGATTGTTATACTGGATGATCCACAGAGGTCCCTTTCAACTGAAGTTATGCTACTATTGTATGATTCTTTGGAATTGGTTTAACCTCTGTAAATTTTGACTGTTCCACAGAACTCTGCAAGTTCATTTTCCCTTGATGAGAAACATATTTCAGGATTCTGTTCCGTTTTTGATCATGCTGGTGGAGGAGCTAGGGAGTGGGGAGCAGCCCATTTTTAAGTACTTTCTGTGCTGAATCCAAATAACTTTCTGATCATTGTCATATGAATAAATGATTGTGTGTCAGCAATTAAGTTATCATGATGGGACATTTGAATTAATGTTCTGTACATATGTATCATTTCACTCTTCACAGTCTTGTAACGTGAAGCAGGCAGTGTATTGGTCTTTAAACTTAATTTCAAGTATAATTTTAAAGAGTAGAGATGAGCTTTGTTCAAAAGAAAAACTATTGGAGGATATGTGGTCTGTAGTGTCTGACATCAAACTCTAAAACAGTTTCAGTACTTTTCATTAGAGATGAATATGCTTCACCTTTTAAAACTATACTTGAGGTGAGGGGAAGCCTCAATATGTACAGACACATTCAATCTCATGATATTTTCTGTAATTATAAAGCTTTTCTTAACTCTTTAGTCTGAACTACTGTTATCTCTTACAAAAGCAAACTTGAAATTCTCTTATGATTCATGTTTGTATGTGCATTCACTCTATGTATTTACAGAGAAGGCTGTTGGAATCCACACAGAAAGCATCTATCCCTCCTGAACGACACTTAGACCTTGATAAAACTCAGTATATAACAGTTCAGTACCATGTATTAGTAAATGCCTGCCTTCTCTGTGGGACATATGGCAACATCTACTGTGATAACCTCTTAAACCTAACTGCAGATGAGATGACTGCCTCCTTGACTTCTCTCCATCTGTCATTCAAATGTTCACCTGATGCTTATTGGGACATCTCTTCTCAAATTGCATAATTGGTGGAAAGATTCAGACAGTCCTTATGCATAGTTACCATTTTGATTTTCTTTCATCTGCACTGACATCGTTTGTGCCTGGGGAACTTGGCAGTCCACACAGTGCAGCCTGTGGACTATGGATAGGCTAAATGTCTCAGTGATGTTAAGTATTGTTGTTGTCCTGTCTTTCTACCCATTTCAGACAATTTTGTTTAGATAGTTCCAAGCAGTATTGTGTATTTTGATGTAGAATAGAATGAAGCAAAACCTTCAGCCTCGTTGAAGATCAGCTGGTCTTTGGAACTGAACAGTCCACTGCTGTACCCACCTATAGGTAATCAGTGTTGCAGAGATTAGGGCCTTAGATAAACTCACTTAAACTGCTAGCTTGCAAAAAGAACAATCCAGAAACTATTATAGAAGTATCTCAGGATTGGAATGTCTTGTCTGTCATCTTTATGACTCTGACACCAATATGAATTGTCTGCTCCAGAGCAAAACAGATTGGTTGCAAATGCTGAGGTTTGTTTCCATTTCTCCTACTTCTAAAAGCAACCATCAAAGGTCCAGCAAAGCCTAGATGATTTTGCTGGCCTTAGTGTGTCTCCAGCAAAATTGTTTTTGGAGATATCATAGTATTTCTGTTTTAACTGGAACTAACTGAGAAAGTTGTCAGATTCATTGCCTGAATTTAAGTTCTCTTCAGCTCATGGCTTGGAGGTTAGACGACTGAATTAGGACAGACTTACTGTTCCCTCAGTTTTCCTGCTTTCACAAGCTGTTAGTTGATGTCCAAGTTTCACTGTCTTTCCTAGCTGTTCTTCATTACATATTCAAACTTTCTGAAAACCTTCTCAAGTACTTTGAGCTAGTTTTCTTAGAGTTAGCCTTTTTGACTAGATAGAACTCAGTAGAGAGATTTAAGAAAACATAACCTTAGTAGCAAGAAAAAAATCCCCAGCCACCCACCAAAAACTGCACAGAAAGAATGTTAAGACCTAGGGATGGACTAAGAAACATGTATAAAGGGGTATTGGCTTTCCATGCCCATTGCTGTATGCTGTTTTCTGATCTAAAATATAACACAAAAAACCCCGGAAGAACAGAAATGATGACTAGAACTGTGGAACTCCTTCCCTATGAGGAGCAACAACCTGAAAATGGACGACTGACATGGGAGAAGGATATGATTAAAGCCTGCAAATATATTAGTGTTGTGATGAAGGTGAACAGGGAAAGAGCAGTCATTAGGTATTTCAAGAAAAGAATTGCTGGATATCAGGCCAAGTTGTCAGCTGACAGTTCAAAAGTAAAAAAAGATATTTGTTTTCATAGTCCATGATTAAATTGCAGAAGTCATGGCTTAGAACATAGTGGAGTCCAACAATTTGGTGTTGAAAAGGCACTGAAATAGATGAATGAAAATTGTGACGTTTTTACAAAGACATTGCCTTTGGCTGAAAAAAACCCAGATTCACAAATGGCTGCTTTGGTCTATAGAATATACATAAAAATCATTCCTGTGTAATTGCCCTGTATTTCTGCTCTACTGTTATTTTTCTGCGTTTAGTCATCATCACAAAAGAGGTGCTGACTTCATATAACAATTCCTATATACACAGAATAAAGATAAATATAAACCAAAGTCTTAAATTTTCTTGGTATTTTCAGTACTAATGCATTTCTTGTTTTGCCTGAAGAAATGTCGGATCAAGGCAGCTAAACTAAACTGTGTCCAGCTTTTTATAGTGGTTTAACTGAATTTATTTAAAATTGCAACCTTTTGAAGTAGGGAAGGCATTCATTCTCCCTTTTACTTTGCTCTCTAATAGTTTTTCCTTCACTGCTACTGTTTTACTGGGGATAGGTTTGGGAGTTTTTAAATGGTGTTCTCATCTGTCAAATGGTATTTTTTTTTTATTTTTTTTTTACATAAAGTGTACTGTGTTGCCTTCATCTGTTCCTTACTAGCCTTTTCGACAGAAATAACTTAATAGAGAAGTTGAATTATCGGGACCAAAAAGTATTGCTTGAAGTTTAATTATTTTATTTTAATAGCAGGTTCCTCACCTAGCTCCAGTAGCAGCTCCTCTGTTAATCCAATGGCTTCTCTTGGAGCATTGCAGACACTGGCAGGGGCTACAGCAGGCCTCAACGTTAGCTCCTTAGCAGGTAAGTTACATGTTGTGGTGGGTTGGAGGAATAGCGGATTATCATTCCTCAGCCTGTGCTAGTTCTGTGGGGTTATTTTTTCTGCTCCCTGCTTTTTGTAATAGTGCAGAGTATTTGAAAGGTTATCGATCTGGCTCAGTGGAAGCACTCAGTCATCTTTTATTTCCTCTTTCTTACACAGGAATGGCAGCCTTAAATGGAGGACTTGGCAGTGGTGGTCTTTCAAATGGGACCGGTAGCACAATGGAAGCCCTCACACAGGCTTATTCTGGAATCCAGCAATATGCTGCTGCTGCACTGCCCACACTCTATAACCAGAGTCTCTTAACACAGCAGAGTATTGGTGCAGCAGGAAGTCAAAAAGAAGGTAGGCAGAAAGTTGTACAAACAACTTCAAAGGGATTTTCAGAAAGGCAAGCATAGCCCTTGCAGCTACCTTATCTGCAGATCTTTTGAAGGCATTTTTTAGAGTCCTGGAGTTACTGAAGATAAAGAAGGAAAACGTGTGAGATCTTTCTGTAAAGAGCTTCCTAAAGTAGTTTTTATACAAGAGATTTCTCAGAGTATTTGCCTAGTTTTAAACACTTTGTAATCATACTCCATTTTCTCGGAGGGAAGGAGAGTGTAAGTCTGCAGCCTGATACATCCTGCTGTCAGAGAATGAGATATGGTTTTGTTAAGGCTGTTTTCTTGGTCCTTCACCTTTTCCCACAGATGCTTATGCCAGTCTCTTCACCCTTCAGATTCAGGTTTAATTTAATACGTAGTGTAAATTAATGAAGACTGTAGAAGTAAGTTTTCGACAGAATATGTAGGACGTTTAGAAAAGAATCTGTCATTACAAGCAATGTAATTACCTGATCTTGTATTGAGATTCACTTAGTTGCTTTGGGACCACAAGCTTTGCATAGCCATTTGTGGTTTAGTCAACATTCGGGGTTCAAACTTATTGTTCAGCTTTCATTACAGCAAATATCTGTGAACCAGTTTTGCCACAACATGTAAATTACAAGCAAAAATTGTGAGAAAGAGCTAGAATTATTTGAATGATCAATCCCTACAGTCATGCTAATTTATTCTGGAATCAAGTGTTCTGCAGAAGCCTGAACAGCAGTTTCATTGTTTTATCTAGAAAATTTGTCTCGAGTGGCTCTTTCACTGTTTTTTGTGCAGTGGGTGTAAGTTATCCATGCTCTTTCTGAATTTATATTCCTGCTTGTTGTTTGAAGGTCCAGAGGGAGCCAATCTGTTCATCTACCATCTTCCCCAGGAGTTTGGAGATCAGGATCTTCTGCAGATGTTCATGCCATTTGGAAATGTTGTCTCTGCCAAGGTTTTCATTGACAAGCAGACTAATCTAAGCAAGTGTTTTGGTATGTTGAATCTACACCTTCTTCACAAGGGGAAGTGGAGGGGCAGGCATTCATCTCTTCTTTCTGATAACTCATGACAGGACTCACAGGAATGGCATGAAGCTGTGTCATGGAGGTTTAGGTTGGATAGTAGGAAAAGGCTCTTCGCTCAGAGAGTGGTTAAGCACTGGAACAGGCTCTCCAGGGAAGTGGTCACAGCACCAAGCCTGACAGTTCAGAAAGTGGTTGAACAATGCCCTGAGACACATGGTGTGATTCTTGGAGCTGTCCTGTGCAGGGACTTCAGTGATCCATGTGGATCCTTTCCAATTCGGAATATTCTATCAATCTATAAATCATTATCTGTAGAAGGGTGGCTTCTTTTTAGCAATCTCTTTTTCAGTATATTGTCTAGTCTAGCTTTTAAGTCAAGTAGGGAATCTTTCTCTGTCTTCCTAAAAAAAAGAAATAAACAGAATGCTTCCAGCAAAAAACTGTATTTTATGGATTTTCATTGTGACTTCTCGATTTTCCCAATTTCATAGTGTTATGTCTCTTTATTCTGTTCTAGCCCTAGATAATTCACCCCGAATTTAGCTCAGTGGGTTAGAGCATGGTGGTAATAACACCAGGGTCATGGCTTCAAACCCCCTGCAGGCCATTCACTTAAGAGTTGTACCCAGTAATTCTTGTGGATCCCTTTCAACTCAATATTCTGCGATTATGATTTGTGTTTGCAAACTGTGATCATCGTATAGTTCCTCCTCTTCCCTTTTTCTGTCTTTTCAACAATTGTTCGTGTTGCTGTATATACTACTTTGTTCATTATAATTATGAATTATTTCTATCAATATCTTTATATATAATGATTGTGGCTATCATGTTGCATTTTTGTAATGCTGTAAGCTCTTGTGACTGTTTTGATAGATGGAGATTCCTTTTGATGGAATAGGAGAAGTGAGCTTTTTTCTGTGGTTTTGATACCTTTGTGTCTATTGGGCCAAAAGATGTGGACAATCTGATGCTTTGTGAGAGCACAAAAGTATGGTGTACATTCAGCTGTAACACCTGAATATTATGGACAGGTAGCCATTGATTGGAATTGGAGTTATTTCCACTCCAGCCACTGACTGCAGTCATTTAAAATAGGCTTCTTCAAAATCCTAGAGAAGTTTATTTTGAGGATGATCTTTTCCAGGGATGACATGCAACTTCTCATGCAAGAGAAACCTAAACATAATAGTGGTACAAGTGCTGCACTCCCTTGACAGCTATTTCACTCCAGGCAAAGCTTCTCCTGTAATATCAGTAGGGTGATTTCAGTCTTGTATCTTTAACCAGCTCTTGCATATAGATTAACATTTTCCAGTTCTCGTTTTCTTGCAGGTATGGGTTCTTGTAAAACAAACAGCAGTACTCATTTTTGTTGATGAACTAGAAAATGTTAGATTAATTTCCTGAGCTTTGTGTATCCTTTGGTCAAAGTCAGATGTCAGAAAGCAATGCTTTGTTTGAGAACCCTTAGTAAGAAGTTATTATGAAGAGTCTAAAACAGTTGTGAGCTTCTGAAATCAGCATTTCATGCAAGCCTCTCTGACCGTGTGAGTGCCTGCATTTGCAATTGTGAGTGTCTGTTCTGGGCAGCTTTGCCATGGTGTAATTACCTGTTTTCCTTTCTTCAGGTTTTGTAAGTTACGACAATCCTGTCTCTGCACAGGCTGCCATTCAGTCAATGAACGGCTTTCAGATTGGCATGAAGCGTCTGAAAGTACAGCTCAAGCGCTCTAAGAATGACAGCAAGCCATACTGAGCACCCTCCCCTCCGGGACTGGAGTGAGAAGGATCTTCTGGTAAGTTGGAGAGGAGCGCACTTAAGTGATTCGAAGCCCTAAGGCTGTGTTTTTACAGTCCTGGAAGCTGATTCATGCCTTCTATCTGGCACATCTTCCCTTGAAGACTCTGCTGCAGCCTCTGCTGAGAATCTCGCTTCGGATGGAGGACAAGTTTGTGCTTTTGTTTCCAGTGTTTTACTTTGGAGTTTAGGTGCCATATCGCTGAGGTTTTTTGTTTAGGGTTTGTTTGTTTTTTTTTCTTCCTTATTTGAAGTTTGCTGTGTTTGTAACCAGTGTGTGTTGAGAAGGACCAATGCCAGCTCCTTGGGGGTGGGGAGAGAAGGTTAAAGGGAGCAGCAGAAACTGACACCACACTGCCTTGGGTAGAAAGGAGAAGGGAAATCAGAAATAACATAGAACAACTGATGAAAACAAAGATAGGGAAGGAGAACAGTCTTGAATGAAGGAGAGCCGACTCTGTGTAGCCTTTGTCATGCCCCATCTTGGAAATTTCCTTAACTGTATGCCATGGTGGGGATTTAGTAAATCATCTCTAAAGCAGGAGACAGGCTAAAAGAGTGAACACATTAACAAGCCAGAGGAAAACTGCAGTGATTTTTTTTTCCCTGCATATAAAGTAGTGTTTATATAGTACTATGAATGTACACAGCACTTTATAAAATTATTATATAATGTCTCTGCCCAGAAAATTTCACTGTCCATTTACAGTGGAATATTAATGAGATGCAGTGAATTTCTCTCTATATAAGAAAATTTATCCTATGTACTTTATCTAGGTTTTGTGGAAAGGTAGAAACAGCTTATTGTGGATGAATACATCTGGAGCTGGAAACAAACTTTTGATCCCTGGTAACCTGCAGAATTTTTTTACAGTTTTTCTTCTTAACAGTTGATCACATTCCCCATTTCTGTGGCATAGTGTCCTTTTTTGCAGAGATACCATAATGTAAGTGCTGATTGTGTATTGAAATGATAACTTCCTGTTTTGTTGGGGGGGGTTTTGTTGTTTTGTTGGTTTGGGGGTTTTTTTAACAAACAAAACAATTTGTGCAGTGACTTGGTCTAGTAATTAGGTGTTTCTTTATACTGCAGTTTTCCTTTAAGGTGGTGTGTACCAGTGCAGAACAGGCTAACCCAGGAGCTGTGGAACCAGAGTATTGAGCCATTCAGTCTTACTCTGCCTTTTGGTACTAGCTATTATCTTCTACATTGAAGGAAAAGTGAACACACACTTTTTCTGCATACTAGTGAAATTGCTAATGCGTTACTAAGGGCCTTTGTTATTCACCAGTTTTAGGGGGCTCAAAGGACTTTTGACACTCTGGCCTGACCTGTTTTAAGAAATCAGTGTAGAGTTCCATTTTATAACACCAAAATCCACTTCTGTCACAAGAGAACGTTTACAATTTGTGTGTCTTTAGCAGAGGTTTTACCTCTTATTTTCTCCTTTTCCTTGTTATCTTTGTATTCTGGGGTTGGGAAGCTGTTTCCCTGGGCACCAGCTAACACTGCAATCTGGGAGTCAGCTGCTAGATGATGAATGTGTGGGCCAGAGGTGGGGTCAGGACTTTGTGTTCTGCTCCACCAGAAGGAGGAGCACTAAACCCATCAAACTTGAGATCTCAGTCAGAATCTGGACTTGTGTGCTGTGATCTATTGTGAATGTTGGACATTTCCAGGAACTGGGCCCCCTGGGATCTCAAACCTCAGAAATACAAGGACTGACCTGTAACATCCAAGGGGAGCCCTTTCCAATTCCTAGACTGAAAATCAAACAGTTGATGTCAGTCTGTCCATTTTGATAAATCTGTTAGTATTATTCAAATAATTTTGTGGTGGCAAAGTTTCAAAGGCCAGATTGCCAAATTTCCCAGTTATGCTGGCATATGGTACCCTTCTATGTTAATTATTTGAAACTCTTTAGAAACGTAAACATACACTGAAGTGAACCATGTACACTTGAATTCTGCACCATGGGAAAGATGTGTCCTGGTTTTCTGAGAAAAGAGTGTTGGAGTGTGAAGGCCTCCAGGGTGATAATGGGATTTTTTTTATATATATATAAATAATATACTTTTCAAAAAAAGAAAAAAAAAACAGGAAAAAAAAAAACATAGTTGGGAGCAATATAAAAATTATACTTTTCAAAAAAAAAAAAAAAAAAACAGGAAAAAAAAAAAACATAGTTGGGAGCAACTGCTCCAAGTGCAACCTGCTGTAACCAAGAATGTTGTTTCTATTTTTATAGAAGTTTTATACCGCTCCAGGGTGGAGAATATTTATTACCTAAATTATTTCACTGGAAAAAAAGGCCAGGGTTTTGTAGAATCCTGAGTGTGATTGTTTTACACACATAATGATGTGCATGATTGAAACTACTGATTTTCAGTGGCCTGTTTGCAGCCCAACAACTGCTAAACGAGGAAGATGAATGCTGTGAACCAGTGGAGGAGAGCACTGTGCTCTGGGGTCTCTACAGTCACTCTTACCTTCTTTGCATCCTACCCCACTGTACTATCCAAGACCTTTGTCCTGTTTTTCTTTTAACCTGATGCTCTGGCCTGTTTACTAGTCATTTCAGTTGCCCAAAGTAGATATTTTAGCTTCTTCATCCTATAGTGTGTCCTCAATACTGTAACTGACAGATCAAGCTTGACATTGTTGCAAATAGGTGCGACTTCTATTGACTTTAGGAGATTCACCAGATTACACTGTGGCTTAGTTTGATCAGTGACTCCTCCCAGACATAATCACCTTAAGTCACCTAACTTGGGCTAGCTCTTGTGCCTTACTGGCATAACTATAAGTATTGCCAAAAAGAAAAGGAAAATAAATCTATGCAGGTTAAATTTTAAAAGATGTGATCCTCAGATGGTTTGAATCAATGCAGTTCAGCTCTCTTCAGTAGAGCTGCATCAGTTTTCACCAGCTGAAGATGTTGCCCTTTTTTATGTATTTGTTTCAGATTTCCCTTTCTTGGTGTATCAATGTGTATGTTGCCAAAGTTAATAAATGTATCAAGTTTGTGACTTGGGCAGATTTTTTTTCTCATAACAGAACTGATCTGATAAAGTCAACATTTCTGTGTGTGTTTGGTGACTGCCGCTGATTGTGGGGATTTAGGCTGCTCTTGCCTTTCAGTCTTAAGCCAGTTTGCTTCCTCACTCATTGGCAGGAAAGTCTGGGATTTTGGGTACTTGGGGCTTACAAATTTTATTTTATTATTAATTCATATCATGCTCTCATTCAAATGCAAATCAAATCAGTGTCAAATACATTTTTTCTTGGATAGCAAGATAAAAATTGGTTGAGTTCAAATAAACTGCAGAAGGTTGGCTGAAGTAGCCACATAGACAAAATATGCTGTATGCTCAAAACCAAAGAACCTGAGTTTTCTACAACAAAAACTAGACAGACTTCTGATGAAATAGAATTCTTTATTATCTGTGCCACCATGAAGTGCTTAATATATTTTTAGTTACAAGTTGGGAATGGTCTACTTCATAGATTTATTTTTTTCTCAGGAGATATTTGATGTAACTGCTATAATAAGGTGAAAGTATTACGAACTTAGTCTGATACTATTTAGTGTCAGCATTACAGTAACTGAAATAATAGTTTTTTTCGGTCCCCTAGATAATCAACAGTTCAAAATAGGATAGCTCTTTGTAGTTTAGTTTTTTCTTCCAGTAATATAAAGCTTGCATTATTAAAAAATCTGAGTATTGGGAAATATCTATTTACGTTTTGTTGGTGAGGTAGTTTCCTAGCTGTGGACATTGCTATGTGGGAAATAGGCACCTCAGAAAAATTTTCAGGAGCAAATACATCTATTAAGAAAAAACTTTTCACCTGAATACTGAAAGTTACATAGCATGACACTTGTGTCATGCAAGCTGAATCTAACTGAACTGTTTCTTCTTGCTAAGGATTGTGAGTTAGGGAAGAACAGCCAAGCAGAATGAAGTTGTTCCTATTTCATTGGGAAATATCTGAAAACAACTTGCATAAAGCAAATTGCAAATGAAGGATGCAATTGTGAGCATGTAAAATGCCTTGAAAGCTTCTTGTTGCAAGCATTTAGACCTAAGGATGTTTTATATCCCTGAGCATACCTACCACAAAATATATAACACAGAAGGCAGAATTATCACTGTTGTGGAAATTAAACAAAGACAAACTGGAATAACTTTCTTGAAGTCATTAAGTTCTTGTCCAGCATCTCATGGTTCTGTTCCTGTAGGCCAGTCTTTCCATAGGACTTAGAAATTTACTCTTTCCCCTCAACATTGCTGAGTGAAATATTTGAAAAGTCTCTATCAAGAAAAAAAAAAAACAACACCCCAGACAAATCACACAGAGGATTTTGATGGTACATGCATAGATGCCACTTGATTTCATGCTTCTTGTTTCTCATGCCTCAATTCATGATGAATTTGCCTTTCTGGTTTAGGAGTGAAACCTTACACCTATCTGCAAACTGTAGAGTATTTCTAGAAATAGAGAAATAACTGCAAGTGTTGCATTGTACTCTGTTTGCTGGACTTGGTTTAAACTCTATACTTAGTCCTTTCCCTTTATTGGAAAGCATGAAGAGCAAATTAATTTCAGCAGCTCTAATAAGAGGAGTGTTGTCGGTTTACTGGACAATGTGCTTCTTGTTGCTTTGGAACTAGAATACAACACTTGTTATTCTCAAATATGCTATAAATGCTGTCAGATAATATGCAAATCTCACCTTTTTCAAGTCTCTAAGCAGCAGCTTTGAGATGTGCTGAAGACTAAGACCACAAACAGGAGCTAAAGAGGATTTGGGGGGATGGGGAGGCAAAAAAAAATCACTTCCTCTGTCCTCTACCTCCCACTCTCAACCCAAAATGTTCCTTGTCACTTGCAGTTCACAAGCTGAGGGGAGGGAACAGAGATATTTATATCCCTTAATATAAGATTATTTTTTTAAAAACTCTTCAAGAAAACTTCAGGAAACACAGTTTTTCTGCTCATCAAATTGGCAACAGTGACTGTAGAGCTTCTCAGAGCCCAGAATCCCCTCCTCATGAAGTCAGGGAGCTGGAGGCTGTTACATAAAAAGTTGGGAACAGAAAATCCCTGTGAAGGTCTAATGGTATGAAAGGTGTGCAGCTGGGATAAGTCTTAACTTGCAGTCAAGTCTTAAGGAAGTCTTCTCTGATGTGTGGGCTTTTTGTCTTGTATAATTTTTTCTTTTTTCCCCTTTCCAAATCACCCACCCCCAGTTTCGTGGGCTCCTAGGGAATGAGAAGGGACTGTAGCTGAAGGAAAGAACATGGATTTGCTGGGCTACTACTGCCTAAGAACTTCCCATGTTAGAGTGCAAGTCTCAGCTGTCAAACCGCCTGTGAATCCCTTGTGTCCTCTGTCTTGTCTCTCATGGTCTTAGTCTCTGTGGGCAAATGTTAGCCCTGGAGTCTTTTTTTTTTTTTTTTTAATCAGTCTCCTGGGGAGGGAGCTTGCTCTGTTCTTCTCCTAAACAGAGGTAGTGGAGACACTGGGTACAGGGTAAGGTGAATGCATGCTAATCAATGTGTCACTAGGCTGTGGAATGCTCCACAGACTGGATGTTGAGAGGGAAATCCAGGCCTCTGCTTCCATTTGGTTTCTGGCAGTTTGATGTTTACTTGGTGTCCTTCATGTACTTTGACTTTTACTTGTCCATCGTTGGCATGTGCTGCCCTTCCCTGTCAACTCCCTTCCCCAGGAGATCTCATTGTACAGTGCCCATTCTTGTTCTCTCTCTCTGTGTTTGGATGTACTGCTCTGTGTAACTCAGTGGGTCTCCCTCTTTCTGGTTTGTTTTTTTTTCTAGATTCCTGCCGTTTGTTCATCGTTGTGCCTAAAGCATGTCGATGTGGCGTTCAAGTACATCGTCCAAATCCTTGTCTCTTCAGCTTCTCTGATGCTTGAACTCTCACCTTTGACCTTGTGTTGACCTTTGATGCTGATGTGTATTTTTATTACGTTTGTTTCTTTCTTTTTTTTTTCTTTTTTTTTTTTGTGCTGCCAAATTGGTTTTGCTAGAAAGACTGCTGAAGGGGAATATTTAAACTGCATTTGAATATAAAAGAATTTCTATTTTTCTAGACCTTCGTAAGATAACCACTTGATTTTGTGAATCTGATTCTTTGTAATTGTCTTCAGAGCAGCCTTGCTAGCATACCTTGTGGAGTATTTGTATTTCTGTGAACATACAGCCAATCACTTTCTAGGCTTAGTTTTTTCTGTGTGCTTAGTTTTAAAAACGCAGTTCAAAGAAAAAGTCAGTTGTATGGTGTGACTTAATCTTTCAGGAGACTTCCTAGTCACATTTTGCTGATTTGGTTTCTGTGCTTGAGGAGACAGCATGTGTTTTTATGAGTTCAAACTTGTGACTTGAAGTGGCATCAAGAGAAAACACTTGAACTTACATTTTCCTCTGATTGTAGCTACATTTTTGCCCTGGCATTTACTGATTCTTTTTTAATTTTTTTTTAATTATTATTGTTTTTTTCCCCGCTTCCCTGTGTGATTATCAGTATGCAGTGAAAATCTGATCAAACTTGATGTTGTATTTTGTTAAGCTCCAGCATGCTTGGTTTTTTTGTAACTACAATCTCCTCAGCAAAATGTGATGTTTTTGTTTTAATCTTTCAAACTAAGATAGTGTCCAGAATTGTTTTGCATGTTTCCTGCTGTTTTCTTCACACCTTCGTATATATCACCTTCACCTCTCTGTTTTCTATAGTTTGTGCAAAAACTGAGCAATTTAATGGGTTTCAAAGGTATCCTTTAAATTGGTGGTTTTGGTATGACACATATCTGATCAGAAGCCACCTTGAGGGCATCTACCTGTGCACTTAGACTGTCTGCCTGACAGAGCACCTGGACCTTGTGCCATCTCCAGTGCTGTCAGAGGCTCTGAGGGTGCTTGGTTTGCACCGTTTCATGTACTGGTAGTTTTGGTGTAAGGGGATAGTTGGGAGCAGGAAGGTGGGGCAACTTCACAGTATTTCTGTTTCCAAAGCTATCTGAAGCTAAGGCTCCTTTGAAACACTTACGAGCATTTTGTATAAGTCAGGGCACATTTCTGTGAAGTCCATCCCCAGTTTAATACCATCAGTCAGAGATTGGTGGCAGGATTCTGGAAGAATCTAGTTAGCTTGTGAAACCAAGTGTTTTAAATATCCCAGAGAAAGCATTTGTAAACCTGATCCTACAACTGCTGGCTCTTTTCCCAAGTGACAAGCACAATACAACAGCCTCTGAAGCTGTTACCTGAACAGGGTACCATCCCCAGCTCTCTTTTCAAGGGCCTTAGCTGGGGAATCTCTGCGGAGATTTTTTAATTTTTGTTTAGTTTTTAATTGGGTAATGAGCTGAGCAGTTTTGCTGGCGTGCAGGATGAACTAGAAGAGGTTACTGCTCTCTGGGTAGCAGGCTTCCCCCTGCCCTACATACCATCTGCACAGGTAGAAACTGGGAAGTAGCTTCAAGATGAAGGTACCTGAGGAGTGTATGCTGTGATGAAGTTTCAGTCAGCAGCAACAGCAAGCTAGTGTAGGTATCTTAACAGTAGAAATAATGTGAAATGAAATCCCAGGAGAAGGGTTTTTGCTGAGAAAACAAACAGATTGATTGGATAGAAATCTTAATTTTGTCCAGTGTTCAAGATAATGCAAAGATGTAAAGATTTTTTTCTATCCTACTCCTGAGTTGGCTGAGGATACTGTATTCTCAATAGGTATTGACCAGACTTGTGTAGACAGTCCTTAATCTGCTTATAAAACAGAACATGTTTGGATATGGTACATATACCTGGGAGTGAAACGTGAGGCTGGGTCAAAAAAGGGTAGAGACTCATTTATTTGGGAAGTAGGGTTGTGGGCTGGCTGCTGTTAGTCCCACAGTCTGAATGCACAGGGCTGTGTGCCAGGGAGCACTGGTACCCTGCAGTGTATGGAGTAACTATCAATACGTTTCTGTACATGCGCATTTGGTTCCATAAGGAACTTTGGGGAAACCTGTGGAAAAATATCTGAAGAAAGCCAAAATGCCAAATGTTGGGTGTTTCTTTCCTTTCTTCTTTCCTTTTCTTCCTTTGGTTGTTTTAATTGTTCTGTGGTGGTTTTAATGGATTTGAGACAGTGGAGCAGCAGCTGCCTTTCTGATTTTTGGCTGCTTTTTGTGAATAATTTAAAAAGAAAATTTACATTTTGGAGACAAACCTGTGGGCTTTTTTATTGGTACAAACATTGTATTTAACACTAGGGGTTTTGTACAGTTTTTTGCCTTTTCTACTAGAAAACAATGTAAAGTGATTCACAATGTGACGAGAAAACAAATTGCCACTATGACCAAATGTAGAGTCTGTTCTGCAGTAATGGGATTTAATCAACTCAAAGTCGTGGTTCAGTCATAGAAATGCTTTTCTTTACCTTGTTTGAGCTGTTCCTTTTTTTCTTGTTTTGATTTGCAAAACAAAATGTCTTTCTGTGTGAAATTGTGTTGTACTCTGTAGAGAATTACGGATTTTACTTTAATGGTTTAAAAAGCAGAGGAGCGCATGTTGCTTTTCTGATCTGATCACAGAGTTTGTGTAGTGGATTTAAAAAGGAAAAGATTTGTTACAAGTTTGGAACAAGCAAGTATGTGTTAAAGGAATTTTCTTCCTTTTGTGTGTGTGTTTTTTTTCTTTTTGTCCCAAAGGGCAACTTAAAGCTGTTTTAATTGCACAGACACACCAACAACAAGTCATTTTGTATATGCCAAGTGTGGTACCTTCCTTTGTTTATTTGCTATTAAACTGTTTGAGAAGAGTCTGTGTGTGTTGTATTTGTGTCTTAATCTTGAGGTTCCTTTGGGGTCCAAGTGTGGGAAGATGAGGAGAGAGAACTATCTTCCGGTTTCTTTCCTGTGAGCCACAAAAATTTTCATGGCCCAATGCCACTTGTTCTGGATTTTAACTTCCATGTAGATGAGCTACTTCGAGTAGAAATGGAAAAGATTTCTTGGATGATACACCTCCCCTTTGTATCATTTGACAGTCAAGTCCCCTTTAGATATTAGATACAGAAAAGCTGAGAACCTTGGATAATGCAAATACATGCTACACTGGGGAGTGAGGCGTAGGCATATCCAGCCTCACAGAATTGGTGCCATGTGGCCACTTGCCTGTCCATGCACTGTACTTCATGGTGTTTCAAGGGCTAAATACCTTCGGCTTTACACCAGATTTCAGCTGTACAGGAACAGCACGTGTGTGTGGTGGTGTGTGGGATTAGGCACCAGCTGATACTGCTCCCATGAGCTCCACACCCTCCACTGCCTCCTTACCCCTTCCAGGAACACAGCCAAGTTTGCTGAATCTGTCCTGGTTTTCAACATGAAAGTATCTGCAGCCCCCAGTGCTCCTGGTCCTGTAAATACTACACAGGGAAACGTCAAATGGATTTGAATTGCTTACTAGTGATAAAAAAGCTACCTGCTTTGTGGTTAGAACTATATCTTTACAATTAATTTTATTTCAAATTAATAAAAAATATTTGGCGTAGCCAAAGCATAATTCATTTAGAAACTTGACATGAGTTTGACATTAATATTGCCTCTCTCAGAAGGAAAGTACCACAATGGCCATGATTTTGCTGCATTTCTGAAAGCTCCTAAAATTCCGTGATGTTACTCCTTCCTTGCATCTCAGAGACTGCACGCATTTTCCGGGCAGCCGTGTTTCTCCTCCGTGTCCTTTTCCTCTGTTATCTGGCATACTCTATTTCACCCATTACTTCCTACATGATTGTAAATTTGAGAGCACTTTCAAGCCTCAGGATTCAGTGCTGCATTCCTTGCCCCACGGCGCACCAATGGCGAAGCAAGGCACTGAGCCACCTGTTATGGACTGTGCTGGGATCCCTGCAGATAATTTGCAGCTGTTGAGAAGAGAGGCTAGAGAGATTTCAGTTCAGACATGACTCGAGATGAAGGATGGAGAGAAACAATTGGACAAGAAAAAGGGGGTTTTTTAGAATAGAAGATTCTAGCTTGTGCAAGAAGTTCACTAGGCTCATCTTACACAGTCAAAGCTTTGTCAGTTGCATCTTGCAGAACTGGCACTAGATCCCCCTGGGTAGGTGTTTTGTTTTTTTATTTTTGAAGGTTTTTTCTTTAATTTAAAAGGCTAACACCAATCAAGTAGACAAACTACAAATAAGAGCCAGTTTATTGATCCCGAAAATAATCAGCATTTTCAGATAAGTTGTTACATTTATCAACATCAATAGAAAATACATTAAGTTGTAGGTGAAATCCTGATACTGAATGGTTTAGAGGATTTTTTTTCCTTTCACATCCGTCTCCACCTTTCATTACTTGTCTTGACTCCCATCTCCAGTCTTCCTTACTTTACCAGCCATGTTCTGCCGTCTTCATACAGCCAGGAGTCAGCAGGCCATGTTATGAAGAGCAGTGGGGAGGAGGACAAGCATCTCAGCATGGTCACTCCAAAGAAGTGAATGCATGATTAGCCACACTGCATATATAGTTCTGCTGCATGACAGGTGAGATTCCCTAATTGAGCATTTCCATGCACCATTCAGGCTTACGTATTTGTAGTTCCTGAGAAGAAACTGAATCATTTACTGTAGAAGCTGTACCTGAATCTTGTATGAGCCACAGACATACCATTACTTTTTTGAGGCAGCACAGGTAGGCAGTGTCAACCTTTTATCCCTCCTAATTTAGGCAGCTGCGCTGGGCTCAGAGTGGTATGTTCCGTATCAGAGCATGTTCCTGGTTTTTTGAAAATGACCAGTTTGAACTTGATGGATCTAGCCCTTATTTTACTAGGATAAGGTTTTATCTCAACATGGGAGTTGTGAGTTGGTTCCTAAGATACTGTTTCGTAGGAGAACTCAAAAGCCCGGAAGTATAGTGTCATTGAAGCACAGGACAGATCATTTCCTGTTAGATGGGCTTTGTCAGGCTGCAAGGCCTCTACACTTTGGCTGTGCTGTGTGGGAAAGGAAGCAGTGCTTTGCTGCGTGGTCCAAAAGCATCAGGATGAGTTTGAGTTACGGGCAGGTCACTTGTGGTAGGTTAATGTTGCAAAGTAGTCTGATTTAGCAAAGAAGATGCAATTTTTGTTTTCCCTCTTGAGTCTTGGCTTGATTCTGTTATGTAGCAGGCTGCAATGTTGCTTTCCTGGCCTCTGAACTTCTCCAAATCTAGAAATCTAATGGCCTAACCATTATCAATGCTTTCCAAGTGGACTGATCTTCAGCACCTTGTGTCCATCCCACCACCCACCCCCAGAGAGAAGAAAGACTTCTGAAAATTCTGAATCAGACTTTTATGGAAGTTTTAAAATCTATAAAGCACCTCGGTAAAAATTTAACGCTGCTGCTGAAGTGATTTTTGCCCATTAACCAGGTGTGCCTTGTTACTCTTCTTCAGCTTCTGTAGATTTTTCCACAATTTCTACTTCCAGAGTTTGAGAGTACACATAGTCTATGCTGAAACATCATCTAGCACATCACCTTTCTGAAAAACAATGCTAAATTAAATAATGCAAATGTCATAGCATATCTAAGCTCCCAAAAGAGAATCAGTCTGATTGCACTAAAACACTTCTACAATTTAAAATGCTTTTCTTTTTGAAGTATTTTTCTGAGGGAATTTTGGATAAAGGTACAAATGTAATCTAAGATTATAACTGCTATGATGTAAAGCCTCTTGAGTAGACTATGGTTCCTTATTTTATGTCCTGCTTTTAGGGATATTACCTCAGGAAGGCTCCTTTGGGTATGTGTTGACACAGGCCAGGATGGTCCAATTGTGAGGTGATTCTGCTGGTATTTACCTGTGCTTGGGGAAGAACTGCCACCAAATTCACATAGGAGCAGGGAGAAAGCTAGAGACATGCCTGCTTTTGCAGGTGGGTCTGTTGTTAAAACTCCAAATTGCAATTGCTTCTTTTTGCCTAGCAAAACAACTCTAAAATGGGTTCTTGCGACTTCAGTATTGAATAAACATTAGATATCCCTGAGGCATTCTTCACTCACCCTTCCACCCCTAGGTTTGGTATATCTTAGGAAGGGTTAATCTATAGACAACCAAGGCTGTGGCCATTAAAAATGCAGTACATCAATGAGGGTATGAAACTTGACTCCTAGAGGAAGCAGTCTAACTTTTACTTTTCCAATGGAGTGTGGGACAGTTAAAGCTAACTTCTAATTAGGCTAAATTCTCTCATGCAGTCAGAAAGTGCAGAAATTTGTTGCTCTGTGTCTTTAGCATCATTCATTGTGAAAGATCAAGTTCTGCATGCAGAATTTCAGCAGTGCCTTTGACAACTTCTGTTAGAAACTCTTGGAGGACTGCCACAGGTGTCTGATGGCAGCGAGCAAGTCAGTCAAGAGCAAAGGTTTTCAGGATGGTTAACTTCTTGTCCGTGAACTTGAGAAGTCAGTGCTGTATTTGCAGCAAATCCGTGACAGAACTGACCTATGTCCACAGAAACAGTCCATGTTGACAGCTGAGGTTTCAAAAGGGAGGCTGAATTTTGTGCCTAGCAAAGTCTTGGCACATTGTTGCAAGTACAGTCATGTAGTTCACACCTGAGTTCTCAAGGCATATATTTTTCCTAAAGCTACTATTCTAGCTGAGTCTGCTACCTCCCAGGCTAGCCCACCAGCAGCAGTGCTTGCCAAAGGGCATGGCCAGAGAGAGGAAAGACAACTGAGGCATCCCTGTGACTGCAGCCAATTGTCTCTCCCTGGGGTATTTATAATCTGCATACTGGTGGGCAGGGGTGGGCAGTTGGCACGCTGTGACCTTGGGAGCCAGGGAGCCTGACTAGCATTCCTGGGAGCCACGTGAGCTGGACTGGCAGGAGCAGCTGCAGCCAATGGGGAGGAGACCAGCACTGGCTGCTCAGATTGAGTTTCACTCCTGTCGCTTGAGATTTTTCTCTCCCTGTTGTGCTTTTCATCTTTGTTTATGGGACTGGACAGACAAGTGCACTGATGGAGCCCTAACAAGGAAGATTTTGCCTAGTGGATTTGGGATTCTGCCTTCAGTGCTGAGCAACCACTTCTTGCCATTGCCTACCACAGCTTCAGGCCCCTGACATGGCTGGGCTTTTATGGCTCCGGGCGTTCTGAGCACACAACCTGCCCTTCTGTAGTGGGGCATTTTACGTTGTGTTCTCTTGTAAGCACTTACTTTTTGCTGTCCTTAGAGGTTAGTGTATGAGGCTTTTTAACGCATGGGAGATGGGTCAGGACCAGACAAAGCATCAGATAGAGAAAGGACTCCATCTTTACCAGTCTAATCAGACCGAAAAGGCCCTGCGAGTCTGGATGAGGGTTTTGGAGAAGTCTGCGGATCCTGCTGGCAGGTTTCGGGTTTTGGGTTGCCTCATCACTGCTCATGCAGAGATGGGCAGATACAAAGACATGCTGAAGGTAAGGCAAACTGGTGATGAATGCATGCCATTGTGTCGCACCCACGATGGAATGTGGCTGGAGATTAGAACCTGAAATCGGGGCAGGGGGCCGGGGGCATATTTTGTACATAACAGAAAATACCAGCTATTGAGCGCATGCTGTGGGCTGCTGTAATCACTGTGCTGACCAATAACTCCAGCCCACAAGATACACAGAATACTACTTTTCACTGGGCCTGCTCCCTCAGGATTCTTGGGTTATTTAGGTTCTCCAGTTGATCATGGAGACCTTTCTTGCTCCATTTCCCACATACAGGCACAACATATTATCAGGCTTCAGGAAAAGATATGAAAACAGGGCCTTTGCTCCACTTCAAGCTCTTTGCAGTGTGTATGTCAGTGTAAAAAGAGATCTTGAAGTGGATTCTATAGAATAAGCATCAGTCTTGTGGAAACATATCTGTTATCCTGTTTAACTTCTGTCTGCTATCTAATATAGGTTTTATATTGAGGTTTTTTATTAAAATTATTTGTTTCCAAGGGGGCTGATTAGAAAGGAAAAGAGGATGCTTTTTTGGTGGGGGAATTGAGAGACATTCCAAGAGATTACTGACAGTTAAGGTCAGAGAGCAGCTCCTTGTTGTCAGGAACATAGAAGAAAGAAAGAGGGATATGGTGCTTGATGGAAGAGTGGTAAAAAGAAGCTGAAGTTATATTTCAAGGGCATGAGGATAAACAGTTTAATTAAATGAACAAAAAGAAGCTGATGCATGGATATGAGAAGTAACAGGATGCATATAGAGAGCAGCAGTCAGTGTTTGGGAAGGTGACTGAGGAATCTGTAAGACAAGGCAAGAGGATGTTGTAATAGTCTTATGAAAGTATCTCAGCCTGAAATAGGGTCTTGCTAAAGGGTCTTGATATTCTTGTCCTGGTGTTTTTGGTTGCCACTTACCAGACTGGTAATAATTCAGCATTTAGAATAAAAGGGGAAGGGGGTGTCTTACATCTCATTGAAAAGTTTTTCTTAGCTCTCTTTAGAACTGGAGTGGAGGGGGGCACATCTTCCTAGTAAACCCATGCACCTGTCAAAGCCCTATATTAAAACCAAATAATTAGGATGAAGAAGAAAAGAGGGGTATTAATATACTTGGAAAACATTTGAAGACAATTGTGTTAAGTGGTATGAAATTAAATGGTAGCAGAAACAATAGACTGATTAGGGAAGAGAGAAGCAAAAAAGGTAAGGTGTAGCTACCTGAAGGAAATACTGAAGGCTTCATGGAGGGAAAAATAATAAATAAAGGCAAAGGAGTGGGTTTAGTATACCTGAACATCAATTTATCTGAGCAGACAGACTGGGATCAGGATAGGTGAATTTTAGTTCTTCCAGTATTAGGAAGGAAAAATGGCTTCAGTTAAACTAAAGATTTTATACAGCAAGTGACCAAAGACAGAGAAAGAACTTAAACAATAAGCCATTGAGAGAGGAAATAGCAGGAGAAAAGGGGTCAAAATTAAAGGCATGAAATAAACAATGATTTAAGCAAGGTTGTGATGCTCAGCCTCTTTTGGAGAGAAAAACTGGTTCACATCAAGAAAAGAGGCTGTGGCAATCAGCAAATAATGGAGAACTTGTGCAAAGGTAAGGGAATGTGGGGAAGCATGAGCTAGTGCACATCACTGGATCCACATAGCGCCTTTCCTAAACTAAGGAAACTGAGAAGATACACAAAAAGGAAGTAATTGATTCCCTTGAGAATTGTCATCCATAAGCCTAATTGATAATCTCTAATGTAAATTACTAAATATTCTAAATATTTACCTTTGCTACTGGGACTAATTCAAGCCAGCAGTGCGCTTGGTTCATCATAAAACACAAGTTACTGCTTAGAATAGTTTGCAGTCTAAAAGAGAGACTTTCTTTTAGAGAACAAAGAGTAATGAATTTAAGAGAACAATATGCAATGAATCCTGAAGGTTATAGAACAAAAACTGTCAGGACTGCAATTTGTTAGGAAAAAAATGAGGAAAGAAGTAGCTTACTTGCTTTCTTTTATTAATAGAGTAATAATTTAAGAATTTCAGATAAAGCGGAATACATTAAACTGAGTGAAAGAAAACTGAGCTGCATTGTGTCGGATGTTTTCTGCTTCACCTTCTTCTCTTTAGGGCCATTTAACAGCTTTTTTCCACTAACCACCAGCTGAGTTCATCCTCCCTGCTCCAGAGACTGTATGGAGAGAGGGAGGGGTTTCCTCAGAGGCTTCAGAGGCCTTTTAAACCACCAGATAACTGCTCAGTGCATACGATGCTTCTCAATCTGTGCTGATAGACTGCTCTGCCCTGCTCAGAGATGAGCCACTTCTCCAGCATAGGGTGCTACTCTGTGCATGCTTGAGCTGTATTTAAATAAACTACACAGTTTTATAAACACTGTCTTCTCTACTTAAAGTTTGCAGTGATACAGATTGACACAGCACGGGAGCTGGAAGACCCGGATTACCTTACAGAGAGCTACCTAAACCTGGCTCGCAGCAATGAGAAACTCTGTGAATTCCAGAAAACAATCTCTTACTGTAAGACATGCCTGAACATGCAGGGTACCACTGTGAGCCTGCAGCTGAATGGCCAGGTGAGCCTCAGCATGGGCAATGCCTTCTTGGGCCTCAGCATTTTCCAGAAGGCCTTGGAGTGCTTTGAGAAAGCTTTGCGCTACGCACACAACAACGATGACAAGATGCTGGAGTGCCGAGTCTGCTGCAGCCTCGGGAACTTCTACGCCCAGATAAAGGTGCAGTATCCGAAGGGACAGGAGGGTGACTGTCTCATGGGTTCAGGAAAGAATTGGACATTGTGTGAATTTCAGCTTATGTTGTTCCTATAGGAAGTGAAGTATTGAGAGAGCATTGTAAGCTAAAATCCCTTTGTAAAATCATCAGGAGTACTCTCGTTCACAGTAAGGATGAGAGGATCAATGTCATGTTTCTACAGCACAGCAGAAGCAGCTGTGAATACGTGTGTTGAAAAGATCAAACTCAGCTTCAAAGAAGACCACATCAGAGAAGATGCTGTCTGCACACAGGGCTGGCAGCCAGAACTCATGGATTCCCTATTTCTACCACTATTGTAGGCAAATAGCTGCCAGGAAGCAGCTGTAGGTAAACCCAGGCAGGAACAGAGCATAGGGATGATTTGCCAGTTCTAATTTCCAGTACAAACAGCAACAAATGGGTTTTTCTCACAAAGTCTTGATTTTTGTCTCTATGAAACACTTACTAACTGAATTGTGTAAAACTGTAAGTAAACTTCTCTCATAATACCAAAAGTAAAGAAAATAACATTGTGCTGGATACTTTTCAAGTATGAAATAAGAAAGGAGAAAGGAAATTTTTAAAGGTGAGATTTTCTTTGTGTGTTGTGTAGAATTAAAAAATTATGATGTTTTCACTTCTGCAGGCTCATATAACTTGAGAATGGTTTTAGATATTTAGATAAGTTTTACATAATTATTGTAAAATAAGATTTATTACTAAAATTATTTTAATGCAAAAAGATGCCTGAAACTGAAATGTATTATTACTTTTTGTGAATTTGGTGAGGCCATTAGTGATTCTTAGTTCCTGTTTTCTGCAATGATGGATAACCAGCTTCTTGGAGATCCCGACTCACTGTAGGGAGAACATGAAAGCTCCACGTAGATGTTGAAAGCAGAGAAGATTTAAGAGCAGAGAAAGTTTTCATCCTTTGTATGTTGGAACATGTGGAGGAGGGTAGATGGTTCCTGCAGAGTAAAGCTGATGGCATACTATGTAAAATTTATTTGCTGGGTCATTGCCCCAGTGTCCTGAACCCAGAGAATAACATGATTTCAGTATATGGCAATTCCACCTTTCACAGTTTGATATCCACTGAAATACAGCATGTGGGAGAGAAGCAGCATGAGTTTAAAGGTGCACAGAAATCTGCTAGATGTTGGACTGTTAATAACGTTGGGGTTTTTTCTTCTTCTTTTTTTGCTTTATTCTTGCTATGACTGCTGCCTGTCTGCTTGTCTGCCTTACAGGACTACGAGAAAGCCTTGTTCTTCCCATGTAAAGCAGCTGAACTGGTGAATGATTATGGAAAGGGCTGGAGCTTGAAGTACCGTGCGATGAGCCAGTATCACATGGCCGTGGCCTACCGGAAGCTGGGGCGCCTGGCTGATGCCATGGACTGCTGTGAGGTACAGGGTGCGGGCAGCCCCGGCGCTGGCACAGGTCTCTGCAAGGGCATCTTGCCTACAGGACTGGG
Organism: Sclerurus mexicanus; assembly: GCA_013396755.1. NCBI lineage: Eukaryota > Metazoa > Chordata > Aves > Passeriformes > Furnariidae > Sclerurus > Sclerurus mexicanus. The sequence goes on from VWZF01003853.1 coordinate 1,654,508, forward strand.
AGCAAGAGACAGACCATGGCGTTCACACTTGACTCTAGATGTTCCTGCTGCCTCCCAGTCTTAGAGCTGTGGTTTCAGTAGCCCAGGGGGCTTCAAACTTTGGGTGTATGAATGGCCCTTGGTTAGGAACATGTGGAAAAGACTTTCCATACCTTAAAAGGTGGTGCCATTTCCTTGATCTTTCAGTGGCCGGAGTGCACAGTCACTTGCTGTTTTGAACCAGGAACAAGCTGTTCTACTGACCAAAGGCAATTTCTTTCAGGAGTCCATGAAGATTGCCCTGCAGCATGGTGACCGGCCACTGCAAGCGCTGTGTCTGCTGTGCTTTGCAGATATCCATCGCAGTCGCAAAGACGTGCAGGTACAGCTCTTTCCTGCCAAGAGGATAGAGGGAATAGCAAGAGGGTATGAAAAGCAGGCCACAGCAAAACATGTGTTTTCCTCCCTGCTTCTGCAGACAGCCTTCCCTCGGTATGATTCTTCCATGAGCATCATGACAGAGATTGGAAACCGCCTGGGCCTCATCCAGGTGCTGCTAGGAGTGACTAAGTGCTGGATGATTCAGAAGGAGCTGGACAAGGTCAGTTACAAACTTGTTTCTACAGAAGCTTGTTAGACAAGACTAGTGTACAGTCTGCACTTTGATGGGGGTACAGTTCAGAAGAGACCTGTACACCTTGGTTCTACCAACAGGGTCTTTTGCTTGTACAGTTACATTTCTCTGAATGGTCTCTCTCAGCCAGGAATTTGTTATTAATAGTAGGAACATCCATTCTGAGTCAGACTGCTAAATTACAGAATTGCCTCATTAGTCAATGATGATGACTTTAAGTGCTACACTGAGAAACCAGCACTGGGGGAAGGAAGCCTTATGCTCTGAAATAGATTCCTCTGCCTGCTTTTTAGGTATATGACTAAGCTCACCAGTGTGCTAATGATGATGTTTAGACAGCTCTACAGCTCCACCAAGTGCTTTGTAGGTAAATGTGGCATCAAATTCCTGGAGAAACTTTGAACTTATAAACTCTGATGTCAAACAAGGTCATCTAGACACAAAGTCATTTGAGAATAGACAACCAGTCAATATAGAACAAGAGGGTGAAGTTACTTATTTTGAAAATGCTTAGGCAGTTGTATGTGTGTTAAAGTCCAGATTGCACTAGATGCAGCACATTGCACTGCAGGAACATTATTCAGATGCAGAATGAAATGCTTGAAGCTTAGCCCTGATCCTAGCGCTGAACAACCAGGGATACCTGCACAGTGCCACATGAAGATGCTCATTTGGGTCTAGATACAATGAAGATTGAGTCTTATCTCTCATATTGGGATACAATGAATTTTATCTCAAAGGCATCCCAGACATTAGGATGTTAAGTACATATCTGTCAGAAAAGACAAGTTCAAGGTGCAGTCAGCATCTGAGTTGCCTACAACAGGGACTCAGGTGGACAAGACACACTATGTTTGCAATGGAAGAAGAAACTGTGGACTTAAAAAGTTTGCTCAGTGTCCAAAGAATGGCACAGGATACAGCAGGTATGCCTCTACAGAAGATAATATTCAGAGCACTCGTCAAACTCATACATCCACTGATCCCATCTCCAGCCGCTGCCATTCTCTGACATCACAAGCAGTTCACTTGTGAAAGCATGTTGACAGCTTTGCATAGAACCTTAATGTCACCAAAACCTACAGAAGAAAAGAATGGATGAATCTTGTATTCTGTTACAGGCATTAGAGGGAAGTCTGCCCTGGTGGGTCAGAGGCCTTAAGCCTGTTGCCCAAATGTGACCTCCTTAGATGTCACAGCCCTGAATATTCACCCAAGCCTGTTCTTCAGCTTGCCAGTCCCAGTTTCCATTTCTCATGCTACTCATCCCAGTTACCTAATAAAGCAATTTGCTAACTTTCCACTTGTGGAGTCCCTGTTCTTGTTCTAGCTTCCTCCATCTCCCCACTCTCCTTGGCCAGTTAGTCTGTTTCATTTGCATGCAGTCAGTACTATTGCAGATCTGCCCAGGTTGCTCTCACAGCTTGCTTCTCCTTGTTCTTCTGCAGTCTCATATTCCTGTCCAAGAAAAACTGTCCCCTGGACTTGTCAACATCTATTCCCCCCACTCCCCACATGCTTCACTTTGATTCTTAGTCACAGTCATTAATATCAAGGTTTTCCAGTACACACTCAGTCTTCCTAGGCACAGTTCTCAGTTATGTTTTCCCTGCTACCCTTCAGTTCCTGCTTTCCTCTTCTGCAAGTTCCTTATCCTAGGCTGTTGCTGCCACCACAGGTCTAATGCTATCTCCTCTGCACTCACAGTGCATTTTTTCATCTCATCTGGTCCTCTTCTCCTAGAAGAGCAGTAATGCCAAATTATAGGGTAGGAATTTTATAATGTTCCTCCTGAAAACTACGGCATCACAAGGGAGGCATCTTCTTCCTCTTGGACAAATATAAAGCAGATTTCAATAATTCTGGGAAAGAGAGACTAATTATCAGAACAGCAAGGAACACTGTGACATCTAAGGGAAAGCAGGGACTCAGTATGACAGCTGCTATGCTAAATATTTCCTTCAGATTTAAAAAATGGATAGCAGAACATTCCTACATCACACCATGTGTAAGTAAGGCAAAATGGATACATGAACAGCAGGGAAAAAATGGATGAGCATGATGTACTGGTGCTGCTGATCCCTTTCCTTGCCTCTTGTACAAGTGAAATTGGAGTTGCCCAGTGATTACTGAGCCTGTAAGGTAGGATGGGGAAAAGGCTTGCTTTGCTTGTGCTCCATCCCAACCCCAATGAGCACATGTCACTGAGTTTAAATAAGCCTATATTGTCTCACCTTGGAAACACCAACCTCTGCCAACATTTGTGCTGTGTGGCTGGAACAGAAATGTAGCTCTTGGGTTATTTGTGGTCTTTCAGAAACTAAGCTTTTCTCATGGATTAACCTTTGGAGGGGAGTAAAATGTGCCAGACAGCTATCTTGCATCTCCAGAGTTGCAGTTATGCTTGTTTATCTAAATTTTAGTCTGTATCTTTTTACCTCTTTCTTTTAATAATTCCCATAGGACATTAATACAAGTCCGGTTTTGATATATTAGACTGAGAACTGATGATGCATTCAATCAATTCACAGGCTCTGGAAAGCATTGAAAAGGCACAGGAGCTGGCAGAGGGACTAGGGAACAAGGTAAGATCCTACAGCTTCTCTTCAGCACTGTTCATAGTCTTCTGTCAGGCAACATAAGAAGTCAAGCATTGAAGTATCCAGACTTGTTATTGCTTATTAACATGTCTGTATTAACCAGTCATGCTTGGGACTTGCATTGTCATGAAGTGTTTGGTTGTGGGCTGTTGCACACATCATCAGTGTGCAAGTCTGAAAAGTGAGTGAGGAGTCACAATGGGATAAGCAAAGGGGAATGGGAAGCAGTAAGAATGAGGTATGAAACAAGCAGAGAGCTAGAGAATTAGGGGTCTCTTCTTGAAAAAATACTTTTTCCCTGAGCAGCAAGTGAACGGTGTGCTGGCTGGAGGCAAAGGGAAATGAAATACACTGTATGTTGTGGGTAGCTCAGGAAAACCACTTATGAAAGAGCTGCAGAGTGCCTCCAACCTGGTGTCACCTTTTGTGACACAAAGAAGTAGGGTTAATGGCAGGAAGTGCTGAGCGGCCAAATGTCCTTATCGCTGATCCTGACCCTTGGGCAGCTTCTCTGCTGACGTTTCTCCAGCTGGCTGAAGGTTCTCACTCCTTCTGTTTCTAGTCTGTCTTCACCATGTTCACTTTATGTTTCTGTCCAGCTTGGCCTGCTGAAGCTCCACTGCCTGTGTGAAAGGATCTATCGCACAAAGGAGCAGCAGCGAGAATTGCGTGACCATGTAGTGAAGTTCCATGAATGCGTGGAGGAGATGGAGCTGTACTGTGGCATGTGTGGAGAGTCCATTGGGGAGAAGAACAACCAGCTCCAGGCCCTACCTTGCTCCCACTTCTTCCACTTGAAGTAATTAGCTGGAAGATTCTTACCATGACATTAGACATAGGAAAGAGTTGTTTATGCTCACAGTAAGACAGTCCTATGCATGCTGTTCCCCAAGTCTTTGTCTTGCATACCCCTTGATTGGCCTTGAAGGGTGAGATTTAGCCATAATATCCATCACACTCACTCTTCTTTCCTCTAAATGACTGTTCACTGATGTCCTCACTCTGTTGGGGTTCAGCCCAGTTCAGAGATTCTTATTTGATTCCTCTGGGGGAATCAGGTCTTCCCTCCCAGGGACAGTTTGGATTTTTCCCAAGACCTCTCTTTCTTGGCTTGTGGCACACGGAGGTCAAGATTTTCAGTCTGTTTCTGTGCCAAGAAAGAAGTTAGCTGTACCATCGTTTTATTTTTAGAAGAAGCATAGAATCGGTGGGTTGGAAAAGACCTCTGAGATCATCAAGTCCAACCCTTGATCCAACACCACTCTGTCTACTAGATCATGGCACTAAGTGCCACGTCCAATCTCAGTTTAAAAACCTCCAGGGACGGTGAATCCACCACCTCTCTGGGCAGGCCATTCCAATGCCTGACTACTCTCTCTGTAAAGAATTTCTTTCTAATATCCAACCTAATGTTTTATACCAAAACGCTTCGTTCTGAAAATTAAGGGTTTTAAAACAAAGCCTCACACTAGCACCAAAATCAGGATCAGACTGCTGGGCCATGGGAGAGCCCCGACGAGCTCTGGGTGTGCCCCCAGCAGCACAGGAAGGCGCTGCTGTAGAGGCAGTGCCGCAGTGCCCCTGGGGAAGAGACGGACCCTCTCCCGGTGTCGGGAGGGAACCTGTGGGGGAGCTGTGGGGTCGGGGAGCCGCGGCGCTGGGGGAGCGCCCTGACCCGACCCGTCCTCCCTCCGCAGGTGCCTGCAGACCGATGGGACCCGCGGCTGCCCCAACTGCCGCCGCCTCTCGGTGAAGCCCGGCTACGTCTGAGGACCGCGGGGCCCGCCCGCCGGCTCTGCCCAAG
>VWZF01003853.1:1659544-1678146 GCA_013396755.1 Sclerurus mexicanus
GGGCCGGGGCCGGGGCCGGGGCGGCGGGGCCGGGGCCGGGGCCGGGCCGAGGGTGACGCTGCCGTTGTGCCCCCGCAGGACGGCGTCGGCGAGGAGGTGCTGAAGATGTCCACGGAGGAGATCGTGCAGCGCACCCGCCTCCTCGACAGCGAGATCAAGGTAGCGGCCCGGGGAGCGGGGCCGGGCCGGGCAGCCCCAGGCGGCTGGTGCTCGGAGCGGGCTTAGCCCAGGCAGGGGGGCAGCGGGAAGGGCAGCAGTTAGGACGCGGTTAACTGGGACGAGGACGGCAGATGGAGGAAAGCTGAGTCTCGAAGGCAGAAACACGGGCAGAGCGAGGACCCGAGGCAGCGGAGGGGGTGGCCGTGCTGCGCAGCCTTGGACGGCCGTCCCTGCCCCGCAGGCGCAGGGGAGGGGGAAGCCTGTTCTGTGGCCTGAGCCACAGGGAGCGTCATCGCGTAATTCGGGTCGGAAGGGACCCGAGAAGACCTCCAGGCCTAGCTCCTTTTCAAAGCAGAGTCAGCCGTACACCAGGCTACTCAGGGCTTTATCCGGCTGCATCTTGAAAGCCTCTAAAGAGAGTTACGGCACCACTTCTCAGGATGTTCAGTGCCCCTGCTTGACAGACCTCGTGAGGACAGATTTGCTTCACATATAGGCTGAGCCCCTCATTTCAGTCTTGGTCTGTTGTCTCATCCACCTCCCCGTGTTCTCCTGTGAAGTGTCTGGTTCAATGTTATTGATACCTTCCCTAGCAGTTCTGTAGCTGAACAAGCTACTTCCCTTGGCTGCCTCTCAGAGGGACTGTGCTCCAGCCCCATCTGTCTTGGTGTCCCTGTGATGAACTCAGTCCAGTTCATCAATGTCTTTGCTGTATGGGGGGCCAATCTGGACCGAGTGCTCTAGATAGGATCTAACAAGTGTTGAGTAAAGGGAACTGATCATTTCTCTCCGCCTACTGCCTTCACTCCTGCTAGTGCAGCCCGGGATGTTGTTTGCCACCCTTGCTGTCACAGCACATGGCTGGCTCCTGTTGACTTTGTTGTCCATGGACACCCCTAGGTCCATTTCCTCTGGGCCAGTCTCCAGCCAGCCAGTGTCACTGCAAGGTGTACATCCTTCCCAGGTGTGGGGCTTTGCATTTGTCCTTGAATTTTGTAAGGTTTCTCTGTGCCTATTCCTCCAGTCTCCCAAGGAGTGAGTGGCAGCCCTGCCCTTGAGCGCAGAGACTATGCCAACCAATTTGGTGTCATCTGCAAACATGATGAGAATACAATCCATCCTGTTGTCTTGTTCACTCATGAAGATATTAAGTAGTCAAAAACCTGTGTCAAAATAGACCCATTTTGTAACTTTAGTTTGTCTGCTGCCCAGTGTTAGCAGTATTGAGATAAAATATTTCATAAATTCTGTGGAGCAACTTCATCCTATACTGCTTAAGGCTCCACAAGTAATTCTGACTTATTAACATATTTTCTTATTCTTTAAAGACAGTAAAAGTGAATGTGCATCTTATTTTTAAATTGCAGAATACAGTAAGGAATAAAAGTACCCTGCATTTTATAATAAGGGCTTCATAATTGCAAAACGTTTATTGGCATCCTTCCTTCATGCAGTTTTCCTTGAATGTTCCTAGAATGTGTTTGATTAAATCAAATTTCTAAGGTTTTTTGCATTTTAATGTAACAAATTCTGTATTGGCTCCTGTAACAGTTTTGTCCTGTGAAAGTGTTACAGCACAGTATTATGCTTAGGCATCGAGAGTTTTAAAAAGATAGTTTCTCAGAGAACAGTGGATCTCTTTATTAAACAGAATCACATACACTGATTCAGGTATGACCAGTTGTCCCGAGACCTCCTGGTGCTACAGCCACTTCAGTGGGATTCACAAACTCTGTTTTCAAACTGTATGACCAACCAGGAATGGGAGGAAAATACATGTGGGTGTTAGCTAGACAGCACTACAAAATACCTGTGTTGGGTACGTTAGTCTCAGGTATAAATGTACTTACTGTTGGATGGTGAGTACAGAACTTCTTTTCTTATAGGTTTTTTTCCCTTACAGTTAGTAGAATCCTACTTTGGGTTAGAAGGGACCTTTAAAGGTCATCTAGTCCAACCCTTCTGCAATGAACAGGGACATCTTCAACAAGACTGGCTTGCTCAGAGCCCTGCTCAATCTGGCCATGAATTTTTCCAGGAATAAGGCATCCACTAGCTCTCTGGGCAACCTGTTACACTGTTTTACTAACCTCATCTTAAAAAAATTCTTCCTTATATCTAGCTTAAATCTACCTTCTTTAAGTTTATTACCCCTTGTCCTATTGCAACAGGTCTTACTAAAATGTCTGTCCCCGTCTTTCTTCCAAGACCCCTCTAAATACTGAAAGGCTACCATGAGGCCTCCCTGAAGCCTTCTCTTCTCCAGGTTGAATCTTGGAATGGTTTGCATTCTAAGGGATCTTAAAGATCATCAAGTTCCAACCCCCTACAAAACTTAACTGTAGAATAGGTGTGTGTATATATGGATGCATATATGCATATGTTTGTATATGTAGTTACCTGTATATCTGTATATATTAAAAAATCACAACCAAACCACAGTTGCCTTATCTGAATTGTATCTTTATCTAAGTCACCTTGCAACCCTGTAAGTTGATGCATTGGTTAGGCTAAGGCTACCAGGTGATACTGGGAAGAAATTACTTGGGGGTTACTGATTAGTTAGAGAGCAGCATGGACTGTGTAGCCTTCATTTTGGCTAATTTGCTGCATTTTCCTCTTTCTATATTATGTTTCCCTTTATACTCACTGTTTCCTAATACTTTAGTTTTTAAAACTTTAATTTTTTGAATAATATATCAATTTTATATTGTCTTCTGATACTATTCCTATTTCTTTTTTCTGTGTACCAATTCCAGATCATGAAGAGTGAAGTACTGAGAGTGACCCATGAGCTTCAGGCCATGAAAGACAAGATCAAAGAGAACAGTGAGAAGATCAAAGTGAACAAAACCCTGCCATACCTTGTCTCCAATGTTATTGAGGTAAGAGCGGCGGGTGCTTCTGCAGTGACATGAGATGTGTGCACAGTATACAGTGACAGAAAGAAAGACAGCGGAACTCAGCAGTGATTCAAGACATGGAGTGTTCTCAAACTACTGATGCTTCCAGAGCCAGGACATTCAGGTTTTTCAGCTGGTTTTGTTTGTGACCTGGAGGTACATGTCACTTGCCCACTTTTTGTCTGGGTCATTCCCTAAGCTGTGGCTATCGCTGTGGAACAGCTGTCACAGGGTGACGTGGCCCCATTAAGTGTAGACTTGGGCATGTGAAATTCTGTATGTGCTCTCTGAAACTTGTGACACAGCAAATGAAAGGCAGTGGTTCTGTTACTACATCACACATTCTTTTTGTAATTCAGTAATTTTGATGATAGGAAAAAAAGTGCTGATAGTTTTCCATTTTTAACAGTGGGATTGGTTTGTACTACTGTTTTAAAACTTACTGAACTTGAGCCTTAATGTGAGCTGCTGTATCGGAGGAGGAATCACTACTATTAGCTACTACTTTGTTCTGAACTTTGTAGCATCTTTCTGTGCACTGTTGTGTGTTGCTTCATGAGGAAAGGAAGAAATTAATTTTTACAGGACAGCTTTAATGCTTTCAGGCTTCTACTGCTGACAGATGATGGAAAGCTTTATTTCTGCCACTCTGTGTAATTTAGAAGCATTAGTCCTGGAGTTATCCTCCATTTTCATGAAGTCTTTCACTTTGGTTTTCAGCTGCTGGATGTTGACCCTAATGACCAGGAGGAGGATGGAGCAAACATTGACTTGGATTCCCAGAGAAAGGGCAAGTGTGCTGTGATCAAGACCTCCACACGTCAGGTAAGACCCATGTGCCCAGCCAGGTGTGAGGAGTGATGCAAAGCACCTTCTCCTAGTACATCGGGTTTTGCTTACTATGGTTTCTTTCCTACAGACATATTTCCTGCCAGTTATTGGGTTGGTTGATGCTGAGAAGTTGAAGCCTGGAGACCTGGTGGTAAGTGATGCTGTTGTGGTGGTTAGATATGATGGTGGCCAGAAAATTGCATATGTCTTGCCCTTTATAAAGGAAGCAAATCTGCCCATGTTTCCCCAAGACCATTTCTTTACTAAAATTTTAATAGAAATATATTATGGGTTCAGTCATATTTGTAGTATAGAAAAGTAGTTTGGGGTGTGTTCTGTTCACATAAAATTAGGTGCTGAAAATTTGGAGATCACCTAGTAAGTTTTCTAAACCCAATCTTTTGTATTGTAAGTAAATTGGACCACTCTTTTAAAATGTGGTAGGTTAACTGTGGCATTGTCCACTGTGCCAAACTGTAGTGATTTGATGAGTGCCAGTGTCAAAACTGGTTATTCCTGCATCCCTGGGTCTAGTAAATTATCTTTGATTGCATGTTTATTAATTGCTCTTTGAAGGGCCTGTTAAAAGCAAAGGACTTGTGTTTACAGGGGGTGAACAAAGACTCTTACTTGATCCTGGAAACTCTGCCTACTGAATATGATTCCCGGGTGAAAGCCATGGAGGTGGATGAGAGGCCCACAGAGCAGTACAGTGACATCGGGGGGCTGGATAAACAAATCCAAGAGGTGATGCTTTATTTTTTGGTGTGATGGAGAAAAAGTCTTTGAACTTCAGCTCAAAAGCAGTCAGCCTGGATCTGTGGAGGAGAATGGGTTTATGTTTTAATGTTTTTCTTTTGCTGTAGCTCGTGGAGGCCATTGTCCTGCCAATGAACCATAAGGAGAAATTTGAAAATTTGGGTATACAGCCACCCAAAGGAGTCCTTATGTATGGACCTCCAGGAACAGGGAAGACGCTTTTAGCTCGAGCATGTGCTGCTCAGACCAAGGTAAAAGGAACCTTTGAAAGTGTGTGCTGCCATAGAATAGTACCTGACAAAGAATATGAACACCTCTAAGGAGGGAGGGGTTGTCCTACATACAAATGGTTATTGCAAAGGCTGAGATTTTCTTTTCTGTTGCTTGCTTGCTTGTTTTAATTGAGCTTCTCATAGTACTCAGAACTGACCCTATAAAGAAAAGAGGCATAGGATTCTCTTTCACTTCCCAGGCTACATTCCTGAAGCTTGCAGGTCCACAACTTGTGCAGATGTTCATTGGTGATGGAGCTAAGCTGGTACGTGATGCTTTCGCTCTTGCAAAGGAAAAGGCTCCTTCCATCATCTTTATTGACGAACTGGATGCCATTGGCACTAAAAGGTGAGGTGTAGGCCATGTTGTAAAGCTCTTGGGAGCAGCCCCCTTTGTCTGTGTATGTGAGCAGAACCTTGCTTAAAGCATGGCCTATTCAGAGTGTAAACACAGTCACACATAGATAGCAGTTTGCCACAATCCTTGAGCTCATGAGTGAAGTTCATGAGACTTGGTATCTGTCTGATAGTCTCTTGCTGTATAAAACTGTTTTCTGATTGCTGGTGCAGGCACATGAGGATGTTCACTGTTCTTTAGTACTTGGGCCTGGACAACGTGAACCCCACTCAGCTCCAAGGACTTAATAAGACTTAGGTGCTGCTGACAGTTACTTTAGTCACAGGCCTCATCACGGTAGGACTCCTTGTAGTTTCAAGAAAGAATTTAGAAGACCTTGGCCAAGAAGTGTGAACTGCAGTCATTCTGTCTTTTGATGAAATTAAAAACATAGGGAGAGGGTGGTCATGTTCATGCTGATAGTTTCCTTGTTTCCTCCTCAGGTTTGATAGTGAGAAGGCTGGTGATCGGGAGGTGCAGAGGACCATGCTGGAGCTGCTTAATCAACTTGACGGTTTCCAGCCCAACACGCAAGTCAAGGTTGGGATCTGGCAGGGAGTGCTGCTGAGGTCCAGGGCGCTCTAGGGGATGGAAAACGATGTCCAGGGAAGAAGTTTGGTGGATCCTTGGGGAGAAGAGGCCTGTCCTCCAGGTGCGTCACACTGATGATCCTGCTTCTGCTTAGGTGATCGCTGCAACCAACCGGGTTGATATCTTGGACCCAGCTTTGCTCCGCTCTGGACGATTAGATCGGAAGATTGAGTTCCCAATGCCTAATGAAGAGGCCAGAGCCAGAATTATGCAGATCCATTCACGCAAAATGAATGTCAGGTATGGCCTTCTGGGGCTGTGTTTGTCACTCACAGTGGTACTCAGGGCTGAGAAGTGGTTGGCAGTCACTTGTGGAGAGCTCAGTGTTGGGTTGAGGAAACTCCCTACCTTGCTTTTTCTGTTTGGTACATGTTCAGACTTTTTTTTCCCCTTTTCTGCTCATACCAGCCCTGATGTGAACTATGAGGAACTGGCTCGCTGCACAGATGATTTCAATGGAGCCCAGTGCAAGGCTGTGTGTGTTGAAGCGGTAAGTATTCCTCTACAGCAGCCAGCACTGTTGGGAGGGAAATGTGAAAGCTAGCGTGGAGTAATTACTTGGAACTGATGTGGTGCTCACATTCCCTTTCTAAATACTGTCTCATTGGGCAGGGAATGATTGCTCTCCGCCGTGGAGCTACAGAGCTCACCCACGAGGACTACATGGAAGGAATCCTGGAGGTTCAAGCAAAGAAAAAAGCCAACCTGCAATACTATGCCTGATCTCTGCCCAGTCAAGGTTGTAGCCTTGGCAGAGGACAGGACTAGACTGGACTGTATCACTTACTTTCTGTCTGGAAAAAATAAAGCATTTTTTCCCTTTAAAAACATATCCATGATGTGTTGAGGTGGTCACCCTTGCTCAGCGATTCTGCATTTGTATAAGCGAGGTTTTAAACCTTGTGTGCATGGTGCCCATTTCTCTGCTTTTGGACCCTCCTCCTGCTAGAATTGGATTAAATCCTGCTCTGCCACTTCTGGATGAGGACCAGCAGGTTATCCTGCAGTAAGTGTACTTTGACATTGATGAGCTGCAGCTCAGACAGCATCCCTGGCTTCTACCTATGCAGCCAGTGAACATTCTACAGCTATGTTAGAGTTTGAATCTTTTGAACTAAAACTCATTTTGCAAGGGAAAATTGAACACAATTCACACATGAATGATGTTTTAACTTTGCAGTTAAGTTCAAGTAACAAGCTTTAACAGCATTGCTGGTATGTATGTGAGCTCTCTGGTGAATCAGTCTGGTGATTAGTCATAAAGAATTCAAGTTTCCGTCCACTGAGCAAGTCTTTCAGTACTTTTAATGCCAGTTGAGAATTACAACTTCCATTTAAAAATTACACTTTTCATAAATACACTGACTTTAGCATTAAGTATCTTACATGCCACTGTATTGTATTTTAAATACAATGTAAACATCTCCAAATGCTGGCCATCTCATCTTTACCTGTGCAGTTTTTGGACGCTTGGGAGAGGGGCAGGGATTTGAGGGGAGGAAAAAAGAATAGATGAATGAAAGAAGAATGCACCCCAAAGTACTTTGGCTGATGTTCCTGAGTTAGCCCTAGTACTTGTGCTGGTATTAAGGTCCTTAGTGTCATTTTGAAGAGGGAGCTTGTTCCCACAGAACATGCATGTTCTTGACACACTGCTCAGGAGGCGTTTGACCTTAGAAAGGGGTGAGTGGAGAAGTGAGCAGAAGCCACGTGTTCCTGAGGAAAATACGTTGTGGTTCCTTTGGACGTTAATATTAGAAGGGGGCTGTACATCTGTTTCAGCAGTACTGTTACTTGAGCCTGGGGAGAACTATTCATCTCCTTTCACAGAGCAAGAGTTGCACCCACAAATTAGTTTGGGGATGAAAGTTGATCCTGGCAGCTCAAACTATGACATATTTTGAGAAATACACCCTGGCCTCTAACAGAAGAGTTATAAGCTGCATGATTCTTACATCTCCCCATTAAAACAAGGGTATGTTAGTTAGCCATATGAGTAACCTTACCTGTGTAAGAAGATGAGAAAAACTTTCTCCTCCTTTCCTAATGCCAGTAAGAGTTTTCTTGGAGTCTTGCTGCTCAGTTACAGCTGGCTCCTTTTGAAAACAGCTTTAGTAGTGAGTAAATAGCTGGTACCACAGCAAAAAATAGCACAGGTTTCTGATTTAAATGAATTAATACTAAGAATGGGCTAATTCTTTGGCCTAAACCTCAGCTTAGATCAAGGTTCTTTTGGGAAAGGATGGCCTGAGCCAACACTAGACGCCTGTTGCAAAAGTGTTCAAGCCAACTTCACTTAGCTCCTTGCCCTCATTTGGGTCTGAATCACGCAGACCTGCAGCAATAAGAGTTGGTGCGTAAACATCCCTTACAACTGGACAATAACAGGACCATGGAGGTACAGTTCAAAAAACAGCACAAAAAAAGACACAGCCTTGGACTTAATCCCTTGTAAACAGAAGAAAAACAAATTGAAAGAACTGTCCCCCTTAAACCATCAATGATCAAGTTGCCCATAATTCAAACCTGGAGTTACTTGCAATGTCCGTGTCTGCGACTGGAGGCTGTAGCAGCATCCCATGGGCTGGTGTTCCAACAGCTATGGCACTGCTCTCCATACGCTGACATGCCACCTCTTCCTGGTGTTAACCCACAGCTCCGCCCAGGCTGCGCTTTCCAGAGTCTCTCCTCACTCCCTCCGGGGTCACACAGCCCCATTTTCTTGTCTGGGTTTTTGTACAGATGCCCGGGAAGTGTTGAGTGATGGGGCCAGTGTGCAGAGGAACCCAGCCAGTAGGGTGAGGCCCAGGCCTCCCCAGGCACAGAACATGGACCAGCCATAGCCATGACTGATGTCCTCTGGCAGCCCATAGACGTAGCGAGGATAGCGAGATAACTCAAAATTGATCCCAGCTACACACGTGCAGAGTGAGATGATACAGCATGTACCTGCAGGAGAAAAGCAAGAGGGTTCTACACTGCCCTCAGACAGGTTAATTATGCTTTGGGTTTTTTCCTCTGCGTATTTTCAAAGTCATGAATTTTCAAAGTCAATAATTATCCTTGGGGGTTTTTTTCTACCGTCTTACTTATTAGTCACTCTTATAAGGCAGAGAAGAAAATAAGTAAAAATACGTAGGACTGCAGGATACCATGCTTCACAAATAACCAACACTGCCTTAGCTCCTTCTGTTGCAATTTTGAACTGTCATGTATAGTTCATCATGCTTTGATTCTTCGGAGACTATTTCCAGTGACTAATGTCATCACATTCCAGACAGGACTTGGGCAGCTTCTCCTATGGAAGGTAAATCCTGAATCCCAGGGCTGCAAGTGCAGCTTCGTTCCTACCAGGGACACCCAGACTTCTGCCAGCTGTACCCTAGGCCCATAGTGCCCAGGCTTTTGTCATCTGCTACACATTCACTAAACACCTATAAAGAGGAGAAAAAACCTAGGAAACATAATGCAAGGCACTCTAGTATGTCTAACGTACACTAGTACACTAGACTGGAGGTGATCATTTTATTCTCTCCAGCTGTGCATTTATGTCTAAATACTAATGACAGCTCTTACTGCTGACAGCATGCCCATCACACTAAGTGCAGAAGCACTTGAACGGGACCCAGTCTACCTCTTCCACTTATAATACTTTACTCACTCCCTGCCACACGATAAAGAAATTAAAATGTTCCCAAAGGAAATTGCAGTTAAGCAGTACATAAGATGATCAAGGACAGCACAAGCATAATTTCCAGCCTTTCTAGCATCATACCATGTCAGCAGAGTGGTTTTTGTGCAACTCTCCAAACACACTCCTTGAGAAGGCTTTATGGCAAAGGGAAGATTTCTCCACACACCCCACCCCAAAAGCAGCACCAAACATTCCTACTTGTTTAGGTGACAAAGATGCTGTTAACCAACAAGTTCCACACTTGCGGCTATTATAGACGCTGACACTTGGCCTCTAGGGTAGCAGCTCAGGCTTTTAGGTAATTTGCAATTTTTTGTACTGACCATTTTGGAACTGAACAATCAAAGTTCAGAAAAACCTCTGGCCATGCAGAAAGTCTGCTCCCAGCCAGGACAAGATGTAACACCCTGGGCAAGCACTGAGCTCATGTCCTTATCACTGGGCCAATGTTCTCCCAGGGTTGGCTGGGTTTGAACTTCATTATTACACTTCACCTTTGAGTATCAGAAAGGTGCTCTACATCAAACTATTTGTTTATTTGTTATGGTTCCCTAGGGAAAACTGAGCTGAGCTGTCTGACAGAAGCCACAGGCTGCACATTGTGCACATAGTCCCTCTGGCTACACACCAGCTTTCTAGAGCAGAAGGCTCATATAAATACATTGGGGTCTACTTAGAAACATGCAAATACCTATGCAATCACAGGTCCTGCCCAGTGCTGGAAGTGGTAACTCTGCACTCTGCTGACAGTTTGCTGCACTAAATAACTTTGCTACTTTGTGTGGTTGCTGTGGGCTGACTTTACTTTTACAAGCCAGCAATACTGAATGTGGTGACTTGAGCAGAAGCAAAAGGCTCTCACCTCCCATTAGGAAGAGCAGCCCAGCCACGTACTGCATAAGCTCCTGCTGTTTGCAGCAGCCCAGCACACCAATGATCCACCCAAACAGGATGATAGAGACTGCCATGCCAATGAAGCCAGCTGTCATCCTTCGCAGATCTGAAGATAGAGAAAAAAGAAAAGCAAGAAAGAAGATATGAAGATGGCAGCACCTAGACAGGACAGCCAGGGAAGAGTCCAGACAGATGTAATTTACTGGTTCTAAAGTTTATACTTCACCCATGGACTCCTCCTCCTGTAGCTTCTTTGAAGTAGTTTACCCATGACACTGAAACTAAGGGAATCCAGCTAACTTGACTCCATTCTGCTGAGCACTGTGCAACTACAGAGTATTTCTGTCCTGATCAAGAGTAGCACCAGCCAAATACTCCCCGACATGGGAGAGAAGAGGTGTATTAGAAACTCAGCACTCTGTTCGTACTGCAAGGGCTTCTTTGCTATTTTTGGTGTAGTATTTTTCTTTGGGATAGATTTTGTTGGATGAGTGTCTGCTGAAAATAGAAACAAAAGAAGCGAGAAGGGACACTGAAGAGAACTAAAGGACTAGTGCATGGAAGGCAGACAGTGTGAACTGAAAAGAGGAATAGTGGAAGGACAAAAGCAGATGGCAAATGAGCACAGTATTATGGGAACAACTCCAGTAACAAGGTCTAAAAAAAAAAGGCCTGGGTACCAGTGATATGAACAGCACTTTGTCATCCATAGTAAAATTGCTGTTCTTTTCTCCTCCTACTTCAGCCTCTAGCTGAGATAGGATTTTCTTGGAACTGAAGCTGACATGAAGGGGCTAGGCTGAATTACATGAGGCAACAGAAAAAGAAACCAAACAGAAAATCAGGAGCAGAAAAAACTGATTAAATCATACTCAGTCACAGGTCAGTTATCTATGTGGGAAGGACTTGGCCATAAGGCAGCTTATGGGCCAGGTGCTAGTAACAAGAGCTTAAAAAGACAAAGGAAGATATTCCCTAAAATACTTGGTCACCAGAGGGTTGCACCAGGTCACTGGTGTGCACACAGAAAATGCAAAAAGGTCCATAGAGTGATGCAGCACCTTTGCTGTAAGCCAGCTAGAAGCTGCCCGTCCCTAGATCCAGAATATGATTACACCTTGCAACACACTACACACATGCCTGTATTCCTGACTTCACAGCATTTAAGCCGCTCCAAACCTCATGTCCACTTTCAATTATACTGCTGGCTGCTTGCACTTCTCACTAAAAAATGTGTATTTATGCCTAGAGCCCAGTGACTCAGAGCACTCACTTGGCACTGTGTTAAGGCATTAAGTAATGCAGACAGTCTTGCACTCTGCTCTGGGTTACTTACGGAGTGCGTGCCACTCATCCTGCCGGATGGTGTTTGTGATGTTGACGGGTAAGTTGCGAGGCAGAGAGCTGGAGGTGTAGTGGTACTTCACAGCAGTGCAGCGCTGGATAACTCCTGTAAAAGAAACATCGGTGTGAAACAGCATGAAAGCCCTGTGCCTTGCGCTTGCTGTTGAAGCGGCTGGCCCAGCAGAGCTCACACAGGGGAACCCTTAGTTCAGTAACAGCGCAAATGTAACAAAAAAACAGCTGTTTACTTCAAAGGCTTTGGGAGTAGGAGCAGAGGGAACCTTGCTACAAAGAAACTGCAGCAAAGCGAGAGCTCTGCGCTGATCCAGGCAAGCTCCACCAAGCAACAGCGGAAGGTAAACACTAAAAGTAATCACCAAAACCAACTCCACAAGCTTCCTGGAGGAACTGCTATGGGATATCTGAGGAGACAAGAACGTGGCCAAGTACCAAGAGGATTGCTTTGTCTCTAAGAAGACAGAATTGAACCACTTTGAAAATTCTGAATGAATGCTGGGAAGTGAACTGTATGGGAGAATCCTTTGAATTCACTTCAACAGTCATTGACTCTTTGCTTCACTTTCAACGAACAACAGTGCCCAGGTAGGCTTGTTTCCATTATAGCTTAAAGAAAAGCCTGCCCTGGATGTAAATGTGAACATACAAGCATGCTTTTCTTCAAAGGGATTTTTAGATTAGAAAATGGGAGAGAATAAACATGGGTGGTGGGGCAGAATGGAATAGCCAGAAAGGTAAAAGAGATAAACAGTACAAAAGGTTGCCCTTAAACAATGGTTAGTGGGTCATTACCGCTATTTGAACGTTGGGGCAGAAGAACCATTCAAAAACAATGTGAGCCAGCGAGCTAATTAAGCTGGTGAACAATCACTAGCAGGGAGCTGCAGACTCAGTGATCAGCTTTGCAAAAGACACTAGAAAAACCAGAAGCAACGGGGTTTGTGCCACTCCCGCAGCAACGAGAAGCATGATTTTGTTCTCTAACGATGTTTACTGGGAGTGTACTGACCTGGTTTCTGCAAGGACCCGCAAAGAGGAAGCCCCGGTTGCACGAGATTAGGAGTGGCATACAAGAGGCTCAGCCATCAGGCCAGGGAGGAAAAGGTGATCTGAATTTCTCCCCATTTCAGGTGGGACCCCGTCCTCAGATGTGCTTCCCACCACGCCCTTCCCCTGCCGTGGCTCCCCGATGCTTCCCCGACACCGCAGAGCGCTGGCAGCGAGAAAGGATACACGGAGCTGCTGCCCTTCACCTTCAGCCATCCGCCCTCACCCCGCAGAGCAGCGCTCCCTCTTTGCACTTAGCTCAGGACCAGTCTGTAGAGCCACCTGAGCAAATGATCAGCAAGACAACCACTGACACGGGATGCCAGTTTATTTGCAAAGGCTGTAGACATCTGAGCTAAGAACTTAGGCACATCACAGTATCTAATAAATTTCACCTGTAACTGCTGAATTAATTAAATTTCAATATTGATATGATTTACATGTGTTTGTAGAGAAATGCGTATAGGGAACAAACTAATAACATCAGATTTCAGATTACAATGCACTGGATTAATTAAAATTATGATCTATGCACTTACATATTCTGATTATAAAAGTAGCATATATAAAGCAGTATTTTTTATAAGAGCAAGGATTGCTATTTTTATAGCTCATTAAAAAAAAGCAAAGATTAGAGACGTACATCTCTTATGATCAAAGCTATGGACTCCTCAGCTAAAACATCACTGAGAAAAATATTCACTCTGTATAATTCCAAGAATTTAACATGTAAACTAAAATCTCTCCACCTTCCTATACAAACCTGGTTATTTAGAACTTTTCAAATATCAATTCCTTCTGCCTCTGGCTTAAAAACCATACTTCTCACCCTTCCTTCCCCATAATGCAAAGTGCTAATTTATTGTAGGTAGTACATACAATTATACTAAAACAGAAAGCTTGCAAAACAAAGAGCTCAGGAGTCCACAAATTTTAGGGCTCTTGCTCAGCACAGGCCTCTAATTCACAGGCTTGGCAATGGCCTTTGGACTACACCAGGACAAGCCATTTTTCCAAAAAGATTCTCATTTCTCTGAAAGCACAGGCTGGACTCACTCTGGTGTGAGCCACCATAAGCGAAACAAGGGAGGCTTCTCCCTGTAGATCTGCTAGAAAAGCTGAAATAGGCAGGCAAGAGAGTCAAGAGACTGGGGAAGCAGTGAGGGGGATCTCTCAGCTGAATACCTACCCACTTTCTCCCAGAAAACTGTAACACGCACCCAGGCAATCTTCAGTAGCCAGATTTTGCATCTGCCATTGCTACTTCATGTTTCCCATTTTCTGAGTGAATCTCTAGGTCTCATTTGTAGAGACACCATGCACTCAAATATGGCCAGGTACTCCAGAGGGCTGCATTTAAAGTCATATAACACCTTGTTCTCTACATACTCAAGAAAAAAAGAAAAAGTAAAAATCAAAATCAGGTCTGCAGTCTTAAAGTTATTGAGAAGTCAAGGTATTTCACAGGTACTCCAATAAGTCCTTCGACACGAACTCTTAAATTGCAGTCTATAGAACAGGGACAGCATCCTGCCCTCCATTTCAGAGACTTGCTAGCAAAATGATTTCCCTTTTGTTTCTAACACAGTCAGAAAAGCACAAGTATAAGAAAGCCTGCCAAAATTAAAAACTTTGCCTTCAGGCAAGGGCTTGAATAGAAGAGAGTCATGTCGTGAACAAGTGAGCTTTGTCTTTTTTGGCACACAAGTAAATTAAGAATACAGGACGGAAGGGGCAGGTGCTCATGTTGTTAGCTTACCATGAAGCACATGTACAAGAAAAAGGTTAGATAGACAGCCTAATCCCAGCATTTCTAAGGGGCCTTAAAAGAACACTGTGAAAATTGCATTGCATGTGCAATTTTCTTGATTAAAAAGTAAACATGAACTGCAATGAACTGCATCCAGCAGTGTCACCCTGACACTTTCATGGCCAAACTACATGCCCGTGCCTTCTCACAGCCAACATTGCTTCTAACACCTTGTCCTCAATGTGTTTTTTTAGCCTCTCAGGTTTGCAACTGCAGACAGGTTTCTCTCCCCTTGGAACTCACACAAGCCAAAACAGTACATGTGAATGTCCCTGGGCGAGTCCTTTCTCCTGACTGAACGTAAAGGCTGGGAAAGAACAGAGGATGCTGGCTAGCATAGCCAGATACCCAGGCAGAGCATAGGTCCCTTGTTCCTAAGCTGCCAGAAACCTGGAAACACAGACCCAGGCCTGCTGTGATACATTCAGTTTGTAATCCTGGGCTCAGTGCTCCCTGACTTTCAGTTTAGTTTTAGTCTCTCTCCAACTTTGAAACATGACTTTTCTTCTCTACATTCGCTATGTGCCAGTTACATGGAGGAAATTGAGGGGTTCACATTTTCAGTTCTGCTATCTGGCCCAGTCCTATCTTGGAGCAGTTTGACTCTCACACAGCTGGGAGAGACCCTCTCCTGACCACGGGCAGCCATGAGCAGTTAACAGTTGATTACCACCTGAGGTCTAGCCCTCCCTTCCCTCATGCCCCAGGACCAAGTGGTCACTGAAGCTCCCTGGTGTATTCCTACCATTTCTGCCCAGGATTGTAAGGAGCATCACAGCTCTGGGTTCACATTGTCACCCAAGGGCCACCAGATCAAATAAATCAACTTTCCTTTAGACCATAACTCTTACAGATCACACTTACTAAGCACCATGACCAAACAGATTGAGTTTATTAAACATGCCACTATAGTAGACCCTCTACAGACCTCACAGTCAATCCTGTAACTCTTCCATTTATCATCAGTCAAAAAGAATGGGAAGCACAGACATCAGGACTGAGCAGTTTTCTCTCAAGGGCCTCATTACTGCCACAAACTGTTGTGTTCCTCTGCTTAAGCATCCAGTGGTTCTCCTCACTTTCTCAGCTACATCATGATACTAAGAAATCTTTTCTGCCCAGTCTATGTGAGATGTACCAATCCCACCCCAGAGACTTTTCAGAGCAAGCTTGGAAAGCAATAAAATCCCCAGTTTATCAACAGTGATGAACACTTTCTTAATTTAGTGAGGTTAAAACACATGCTGTTCAAAGAAACCCACCAAGTTATCCAAAACAGCCTGCCAGAATGGATCTTTCTTAATTAATAATTTTCTACTGTCACCATTTTGTAAGCAATGCTTTTTTATTCTGCTAATAGATAGAGAAGACCCCTAAACAGGATATAATAAATCCCTGCAGGATCTCACTACTTAAGAATTCCCCATGCAGAAGGTTTATGTTCTAGCATCAGTTACTCAATGTGTAATCCACATAGCACAGCCTCTACAAGATGATGTATTACTCGAGTTCTCACACTCACAGAGTCCCTCCTTACACGCACAGAGATTCCTGTAATGTCCCCACCAAGTGGTTCAGTTCTTTGGCTGCCATCTCTTACTGATTGCTAATCTCCATTTTCCCCATGTGTCTTGTACATTATTTCTTCTTTTGCCTTCTTAATTGTATTTTTTAAATGAAACTAGATGATTTTTCAAGTTCCAACATGGTGATTTTGCATTTTAAGAGAAATCCCACACATCATTCCTGTCTTACGTTTTAATATTTCCCTCATCTCAGTTTTATGCTACATTTTTGACTCCCGCTTTTTTCTTTTAAATATATGAAGTAAACGCATCTTACTTTTTTTAATAACTATTCTAGATATATAAGTGGATGCACGCACACACATCATTAGCTAAAATGCTCAAGTACAAAAGCTTCCACAGAACTGCTTTGTATTAATAGCAGTAGATAAATACAGGACTTGAAATCCATGCAATTATCCAAAGGGATAAGGTTATTTATGGACTTAGTAATTTATTCAGAATTCAAGAGAGACACAGAAATGAAAGGAATCTTATTCCAGAGAGACTAGAAAAATGGAGAGTACAAACCCAAGCCAAAATTACCACAGGACTGAGAAAAAAAATTTACTCCTCTGTCACTAAAAGCCTATAAAAATCTAGAGATTAAGGAATACTAGGAATATAAGAAGGCATCACACATCATCAAAGAGCTAGCTGAAAACTTAATGCAAATTGAGAAGGAAGTAGGACTTTCAGAGGTGCACAGATCTTCAGCTCACACCAGGGCAAAAAACACCTGTTTTTATTTTTTGGAAGCCCCAGATCTAGTATCATGCCTGAGAGAACAGCTCAGGCACAGCCACACCTGACCATCAGTCAGAAAAGGCTGCCTAATCACAGTTGTCAGAGAAAAGACAGACACAGCAGGAACAAGGGAAGGCTGCTAGTAAAGGAGGTCAAAGGAAGGGATAAGAGAGTCATATCTATTTAAAGATCTGATTCTACAAGAACTATTATTAATAATTTCCCTCTGTAAGATGACACATAAATCTTTAGTAGCAACCGCAGACCTAACAGGCAAAGAATAGGAGGGAAACAAGGCTTGTAGGGAAAGGCAAGGTCTCTCTTCAGAACAGCTGGAAAAAAAATAAAGGAGAAAGAAAACCGTTTCATTTAGAGTTCTTACAGTTACACATCAGACCCTGAGGAAGATAATTCAACACCCTCTAATGTCCTCATGCATATAGAATACAGATTCTAGCCTCTCTGACTGTTGTGGTGCTGGGAAAATACCTCAGAAACAGAAGTACTGAGGACCAAACTAGTATTCTTTCCACCCCTTCCCCCCATCTTAGCCTATCTCAATAGGAGCTGAAAGCATTTTGCTTGATGTGAAGCGAAACAATAGATAAATATTTTACATACAACCACAATTAATAGAAAGAAATTAAGGAGCTCCCTTTTAGTGAAAGGAGTTCAACATGAAAATAAAAATGAAAATGCATAAATAGGATTCTAGAAGATTAGAGAAAGCTAAGCACACAGCACTAGAGTTTCTAGAAGTAAGAGTCACTGCTGTGCATTGGAAAGAAGGGACAAAGACGAGCTGAGATTCACAGTGCCAGTCTATCCAGCCTCTGCTGTGCAGGACTGGCGTCACAGTTGGAAGCCAAGCTGAAGAACTGCTCCCGTTTTCTTAAGATAGCATTTCCATTTTGTGCCTCAATGGAAGCACTTCTCTCAATTCCTGCCCTCCCTGTGCTAATATGTACCTTCTGGAACAGTAAGTCCTGTTATCTGTCATTAACCATATCTGACCCACTGACTTCATAGGTCAACCTGCTACATTTATTTGTACCATTGAATGTAGGAATTTTATTCTTATTTCGTGGCCTGTTTGGCTTTGTACCATGTGCCACAGGAGTAGAAGAAGAAGAAAGTAGAGAAGCTTTCTCTTCTGTCACCCTGGGGGCACCGAGTGACATCCGTCACCATGAAAGCCTGGCAACCTACTGCAGCAATGAGAACTCCCCCATGCTAGAACAGGAACAACAGGTCCCTTTCACCTTGCTGCAGAAATCACAGCGCTATAAACAATACTGCACATTTCTCAGAACTCATTCCGAAGAAAGTGCCGGGACTGGGAGGATGCCCACCGAGACCAGGCTCCAGAGCCAGGCCCTGCACCGGGCCCGGGGGGCTCACCGAGGCCGCGGTCCCACCCAGCACTGCAGCATTTTAAGCAGAGGGGGAGGCGCACAAGACCCCGGGAAGGGGTCATGGCCATGCCCGCCGCTTCCCGCACGCCAGGGACACCCGGGGCCAGGGGGCTGGCCGGGGCTCCGTCCGCGCCCTCCCTCCCTCGGCCCGGCCCG
>VWZF01003853.1:1678376-1701173 GCA_013396755.1 Sclerurus mexicanus
CCCGGGGCCGGGCGGCGGGGACAGGGGAGTGCAGCCCCCGGTCCCTTCGCGGCCTCCCCTGCCCGCCCAGCCGGGCGGCCCGCAGGGCACAAGGGCAGAGATCAGCCCTGCTCGCACCCAGAGGCCGTGGCATGCAGCAGATTGTCAGCCGGGGACGAAGTACAAACACCACCCTCAACAGCATTTGTTGGCGTTTGGATTATTTCTCCTCAACCCCTCATTATCGGTTAATGGAAAATAAGGCCTGAAAAGCTGAAAAATGTCAATCTATTTTATGCAATGAGAAGCAGGCTAAATCCAAGCCATTAGTTAAATGCAGCATTTCCAGGGGCACAAAATCCCTTCTGATCCCGCTGCTTGTTCCTCCAGCCCCAGCACTATCAGTCCGACCCCAAAGCCAGTTGTTAGGCCATTGTTTTGTCAATTCTGGCCTCCAGATAAAATGATCTAGTCATATGCCATGTCTAAATTACAATTCTATTGCCCAGTTTTGAAATCCTTAGTTTTGTATGTTAAAAAGTGCTTTAAATTGTTGCCCAGGAGCAAACGGTCAACTGAGATCCTTCCCCCTGCCTTTGTCACTTCCTGGTCTCTCATCCACACCAAGCACAGCCTAAACACCCTTCCCAGCACTTCTGCAATGCTGCCCAGAACTGAGTACCGCTTATCTCCCCAGAGCACTATGCCTGGTGGAAACATGCAGCAGCCACAGCTAAAGCTTGTTTTAACCACATTTCAGCATGATCCTCTTCTGCAGTTTGCACTGGACAGATGGGATTACCATCCATGCAGCTGCACATTACTGCCTTCAAGGCAGACAAATTGAAAGGGCTGCTGTCAAAAGAATTTCCTTACACATACCAGCTAAATTAACTCTTCCACATGAAGAATGAAAAATAATTTTCAAATATAATCAATGCTCTAGATAACATGAAAAAATCCTTCAATTGTAGTAGCTCTTTCCTGAAAAAATCCAAAATATTCACATTTCCTAAATCTGCAATCCTATTACGTCACCCTACTCTCTATATCAGCGCCTCAGGCTATAGTTTCAGGAAGGAGACAGTGGCTTCAGCAAGACCGTCACCTTAGAAAGTTCCCATGTACAAGACTTCAAATTGTTTTCCCTTCTGTGCTACTTCAAATAGTACCAACACAGCCAAAGAGAACATCTTGGTAAATCCAGGGACAGAGATTCCAAAATGTAGATTGTTGGCAGTAGACTGTGAAATCATGCCTTTGATCGCCTACCTGCCTCCATCTTCTTTCAGCTCCTACGTCATGGTTTTCCTTCTTCTCACAGAACATTTCCAGTAAGAAGCGAGAGTCATGTACCATTATTTATAGGCTGAAAATCTTCCAAATGAAGAGTGGGATAAGACATGCACTGAACCCATGTTTTTGAAGTGTGAAGAAATTCCTACTAATCCTTTATGGAAAATTCCTACACACAGCATTGGATAAGCACACCTTTTTCCTACATGGCAGGTAACCAGCTTAGTGTTAATTGATACTAAACAGGCCTTGAGTTTTTTTGATTAAAAAAATAAGTGATCACAACAAAGTATAGTTGCAAAACTCTCCAGACAGTCAGCTAACATACAAGCTTTCCCCTGAAAGAGGAGAAACTTATTTGGTGATGCTTTTCAGGGAACCCAGACCAACAGTCAAGAATTAGGATTGGATCATACTGCTCCTGGATGACAGTTTCTTGGCAGCAGCAAGAAGAAACTGGATTAGAATCTTTTTTTTCAATTGTGAAGGTCTGACAGCAAGACAGAGCCCAGACTTCGCTAGACTAACCCAGAGATATGGCTCTGTAACTCAAATGAAATCTGAACTTAATTTTTAATCAAAGAAAAGTAGTAGCTTAAAAAAAAACACACCAAAAAAAACCCCTACAAAACAAAATCAAACAAACAAACAAAAAAAAGCCAACAACACAAACCAACATGGGAAATCATTTATTTCATCTCTATTGTCTCCATGAAGAGCAGACCAATACAGATGAAGGGGGAAAATGAATAAGAGCAGCTGAAAAAATAGAGCTAGAAAATACAATTCTCTCTGTATTTCCAAAAGTGACAAATGTAGTGGAGTGACACTCCATTACCTCCCAAGACTCTCCATCCTCAGCCCCAGGGCTGACATAATAAAAAACTATCAAGCCCCTCCCTCCCACAAGCTGCATGCCACCTCCTACCAGGGTATCTTCCCAACAACCACAGACTATCCAGGCCTATGGTAGCAGCCAAGAAAAACAGCTCAGAAATTCTTTCTTCACTGTCATCCACTTCACATTCCTGAACGCTGAGTACAAAATCCTGACTCTGGTTTTCAGTCTTGGCAAGGCTCAGCACTGATGCAACAACGCCAACTCATGGGCACTCACCTGGCAGTGCCTCAACTTAAATGCCAGCCTTATTTTGGGAAAGAAAACTTGAGAAACAGCAGGCACATCTTTCTGTGCAAACCTGCTTCCTCCAGAGCCAGGGTCCAATTAGCTGGAGTCCCCGGGCAGGGGGGAACCTCAAAAGGCAGAACTAGATGGTTAGCATACTCCCCCAGTCCCTGCAGACTAATTGGATTAATCATCCTTCCAGGAAAGCGGGAAGCAGACGCTACCTTCAGACTTCATGACAATTGAATGATAGAGAGAGTAGCTGGCACAGGAAGGCAACTTTGTAAAGAGGAATAAAACAATTGCACTAAGCCTGCCTCACTGTTGCAGTGAAATTAGCTAATGCTGTAAGTCCACAGTAAGGAAAGCTGAAAAAATTTCAGGCAGCAGTTCCTGGGCAGATAGAACTGCAAGCATGAGCTCTCCAGTGCTTGCTGAAAAGTAGGGCAGGAGCTGTCATAACAAAGAACTGTGTCAACAGTTCAGGAAGCTCTTAGGGAAGTAAACGCCTCTGCTGTGGGCAGCATACCTGCCTCACTGCTCTGATCCAAATCACCCTCTGAAGGCATGAGCCCTCTTGATAAGGCCTTGTGCAGACTGGAGAGCTGTAATGATTTACAAAAGCTGTTTAAAGACAGAGCTAGGTTGGTGCAGTTGACATTGGGGCACCTCCTTTGTGTCTGATGGCTCCATCAATTAGACCTGTTTTTAAACAAATTTAAGCAATGCAAGGATCAGCTCTGCAGAAGGGATGATCTAGCAATTGTGCACATCTCTGTGGCAATAAAATATCCCTCTGGAATTATGGCCTGGTCAGCCCTGTGAGCTGGGATGTGGGAAAGCACTAGAAATCTTATTCATTTTTATTGGTCTTAAATTGCCAAAAATTTTATCTCAAGCATCACAAAACAGAAAAGTCCTCTTAAACATACCTATTGCCACCCTCATATCCTTTTCTCTCCTTACCTAGCACACAATTTTTCTACAAAAATATTTTAAAAATATTTTCATCAACAGTTTCAGGCTTTCCATTTAAGGGCTGTCAGTATTATTCCTTATCCATTCATCCCCAACAGATGAACTCCACTGTGAGGTAAGAAGCCCAGAAGTAGGCTACCATCTACGTTTTTGGTAATAGCATGCTCCTAAATAGTCTTAAATGAAGAGAGGAAAAGTTAACTGGGAGTTAGCTCCTGACCAGGCTGTAGTGTTCAGCTACATGACAGTCTAGGGGTGCTGTAGCATGTCGCGCAGGGCTAACAGGCTACACCTCAAGAAAGCTGTGAAATATGGTGTGGGGCAGATGGTGGGTGACTCAGGTCTCAAGAGCAGGCTCAGAGCAATGTTCAGCTAATGCTTTTGAGAGAAGGAGCTCAGTCACAACAGCTACATGGCTTTCCTTCCAGATGTAGGTGAGCTGGTAGTATGGCAATAGAAGAAACATTTACTAATCATTTATCAGATAAACAGGCTGTGCTGGCTCTTGGAGTGGTTAGGACTGAGGCAAGTAATCTCCAAGTTGAGATATTTACTTGTACTGACCTATCCTAAAGCGCCTCAAGCTTTTGGCTCAATTTCAACATAAACAAATACAAAATAGACCAAAAGAGCTGGACTGCTGAGGCTAATACTACCTTTAGGAAAAAGCAATGCCAATAAAAAGCCAGAGACTATGTTGGAAAGGGTCTTTTCCCCTCTATCTCATAGCACCATCAACTTCTCATGGGTAGGGAGTTCTGGCTAAAGCTGTTGGTTTGTTGTTGCTTTGTAATCCCTGTTCTGCATCCAGCCCTTAGAGTGGTAAGAAAAGTCCTTCATCAGCTACAGAAATCCCCTCTGTTGTTTACACACAAGAACTTGGGAGGTGCAGTTTCATCAGAATGAACTGAAAGAAACATCATTCATTCTCTGTGAAGCAGTTGTTCATTTCTGCCCAGTGTATCTTTTGCTCCACAAAAACCAACCAACCAACCAAAAAAAGAACAGAAGCCCTGATGTGTGGATTTTAGCAGAACAGGAATAGGAGAGCCAGGGAATGAAGTCCTGCACACCCAGACCTCTTTCTCACCTGCTTCTCATACTAGCAGCCAGATCTGCATGCACACACATAAGAAGTAACATTAGTGTTCCTTATTGCTTTGTAACAGCTCAGAGTCACTGTGGTGGCTCTGGGAGGCATCATGAGGTCTGCGCAGAGGTCACTCGGTTGTGAGCGCGAGTAGCACCATGACTATAATGCCTGTACACAGGAGCAGAATTTGCTGCAGGGAGTTCCTGGGAAAGAAACAGCAGAATTAGGAGGAGCCATTGACCAATCCCCATAGGCAGCAATGTAGAGGCTCTCAAGTTATTTGTTCTTTGCCCTTCCAAATCTACCACATGGAGAGCACAATAGCTGTATGAAATCACTAACAGCTGAGAAGACTCTTCCCCAGTACCCCAAGCAAAGAAATTATCTATAAACTGACATGTACTTTTCCCACTCAGCTGCAAGTACTAACTTCAGGTTTCAAAATCAATTTAAGTTGATTCATTCACATAGCTTCAGATATATATTCCAGTCCTCTCACTTACAGGGGAACCAACACTTCTGCAGCACATTCACAGACACTTTAGGGACCTCATTCAGTTACAGAGGTGGGGGGGAAAAATGGCAAACTGATGAATTTAGCCTTTCTTTTAGCCCTATCTCATGTTTATGCTGGATTGAAGTGACTGTGTACCTCCCACCTCTGCATACTCTGCCAACAACTTCTGCCAGCATGAGACGTTACCAACACAAAGCAAGCTCCCAAACTGGTCATTAACATTTCTACACCAAAAATTCCTGCCTCTTCAGATATAACTGTGGAGCTGGTTTTTTTTGAAGACTGTTTCAGTCAAAATTAACTGGGTGAGCCAAGGCATCTTATTTAAACTACTTGTTACCTGTCTCATTACAACTGAAATAGGAGGGAACATTCAGGGCAGCTCTGCAAGCAAATCTCAAAGGGCCTTTACTGTGGCACAGCTGGATTTGGACCTGCTACAGCCTTAATTAGACTGCAAGAATCTAGAATAATACACATGAGGGGAGGCCAAATATACTGAAATATATATACCAGTGCAGAAGAGAGATGACTGAGGTGGCATACAATGACTGATTATGAAATACTGAATGATAAAGAGAAGAAAACTATTATCTTCTACTCACAAAGCAATACAGTGACATCTAATAAAAAAACACAATAAGCAAGAGTGTAAAAACAAAATAATAAGAAGCATCACTTAAAACAGTGCAGTCAAGCTATGCAAACTGCTGCCAAAGGGAGATTGCAGAAGCCTGAAGTAATGGCTAAGGTCAGAAATGAATGATAGAAGCATGTGAAGAATAGATTCACATGTGGTTACCAGACACACACACCATTATGGGGCCCTGATTCAGGCAGTCCCTAAACCAGTATACGCCAGAAGCTGAAAAGACAGACTGGGCAGTGGGTATCCTTTCTGGACAGGTTTCTGAGGAGCTTGCTCTAGCTGGTCACGCTACATACTGTGCTAGCACAATATTTAGGACTGACTCAG
The DNA here is from genome assembly GCA_013396755.1 of Sclerurus mexicanus. Classification (NCBI taxonomy): domain Eukaryota; kingdom Metazoa; phylum Chordata; class Aves; order Passeriformes; family Furnariidae; genus Sclerurus; species Sclerurus mexicanus. The sequence continues at coordinate 1,684,342 of VWZF01003853.1, forward strand.
TTGAAGGCTCTTGTGTTTTACGCAGTCTTTGTAGTCCCATACATGCAGTAGATAGTACAGCAGTCTATTTTGATTCCTGCCTTGCCCATGGGATTTGGAAAGCTGGCATTCATGCGCTTTCAGAACAGGCACAGGGGAAGGTTATATCCCTGCTCCCTGGCAGCAAGAATTATTGCAGCAGAACAGGAGGGAGCACTTACCAAGGATTCGTTTCCTCCAGGAGATCAGGCACAACATTTACCAAGGCAATATACAGAAATCCTCCAGAAGTGAACGGGAGGATCCAGGCTACTGTTTCGCCTGCACAAATAGAGAAAGCTTTTATTATTACTGAGACAGAACCATGGTAGACAACACTGAAGAAAAAGATTACACACGTGGGGATGACAAGCATCACCTTCCCTCCTTCCTACAGAGGTGCCAGAGAGCCTTACCTGCTCCTTTTGGTGACTGAGCACATATTGCAAAGCAGGCTCCTAGAATTCCCCCCAGAGCTGTGGAAAGCTGCATCTTGGCTGCACTCCAGCGGTCAAAGCCAGCCCGAAGTAAGATTGCAAAGTCTCCAACCTAAGAAAACCAAGAGCTGACAGTTAATAAACGTCAATATTAAATTCTCAGTCACAAAGGATGTTGCATCCACAACAAGACCAGTGCTTCAAGACTGTTTTTTTATGTTGTTGGTCTCCCAGGGGGAGCAGCTTTCAAAAGGACAAGAAAATGTTAACCAGACCCAGGCCTCCACTTAGCAGATGAATCATTTTGTAATCTCCCTCACAATGGGCAGGATCCAAAGCCCTCTCACCTCATGTGGGATTTCATGCAGGAGAATGGCCATTGTGGTTAGGAATCCAACCTGCAGCAGAGAGAAGGGTATTAGGAAAAAATCCTAATATTCTTGGATGAATCCCTTCAAGTCCCGCACACTCACGGGGATCCAGCTGGAGCAGCGGATCCCACATAAGTTCAGGGTTGACTTGGAGTTTATCATTCTCACAGTCATGGTCCTCCAGCTCAGAGCACTGGGAACCTCATAGCCCCTCATCAGTGTTGAAAACTGAAGTTAAAAAAGCACGAAACATCTTTGCCTCATCTATGTCCCTGTTTCTGAGGGGACCATCGTCATCATGTTAGGGGACAATGTTATTTCTGGACTGGCTTTTGAGTAGATCAGCTAATCCTTCCCCTAATGCAAGTAAAAATGCTTAACATGTCCCGGGTTTGAAGAAGCTCTGCATCAGAGGAACAGGATAGGGTTCATTTTACTGTAGTCCGCATTTTCTCAGAAAATTCCAGAAAACAGGAGGGAACTCCTCACATCTTTGCATGTTCTGTATGTTGCATCACATTTGAGACAAGGTCTTTCCAGTTCAGTACACAGCTGGGGACAGAAACCTTACCTTTCTGCTAACCAGGAAGCTGGCTGCTACTGCCAGGCCATGTGTGAAGTTATCAATGGTGTTGGCCAGTAGATTGAGGTATCCACTAATCTGCAAAGAGAAGGAAGAGCCCCTGATAAAGGAAGACATATAAGAAGATAAAAGAAAGCACATGGCTTAGACACAGGTTATACGGTCACAATCAGATGAGAAAAGTCAAGACATGGCACTTCGGCTGAAAATCTTAAACTGTGCTTGAGTACAAATTAAATGTAATTTTTGGTTTCAGAGTAAACTCAGTTTTAGGTTAGGCAAGTATTGTCTGAGATTAGAATAATTACCTTATGCAAATGACAAAGACCTCTAGAAACAGAAAAAGAAAAAGGAAGAAGAACGCAAAAATATATTTAATTCTAAATTGAACTGATTTTAGGTAACACTGACTAATTTACACAAGTAACTGGCTTCAAATATGGCCTGATTTTGTTTTCAAGTAATGTACTTTAATATCCAACTGTTAAACATCTCCTCCTCAAAAGCTGGCAAGAACAATGCAATGGAACAAATGCTGCTGAAATTGCTTTTTATAACTAAATAAATCTTCAAACAGTGTACCAAAAAAGTTTGTGCTTGTGGGTTTGCTTTCCCTTAACAAAGAAGAAAGAGTGATGACAGTCACCAAAAAGCCACCTACCAGAAGGCTGGATAGCATGTATATGTATTTGCATATAAACACATGTCTTAAAATTACAAGCATAAAACCGCTTCCTTTCTCACAAGTCCATCTCCATGTTAGACTTTCCTGTCATTCTAACTATGGTCATCTCAAGACAAATTCTGAGTATTTGACCTGAAGTGATTTATAAGGGTACCACCCCAGCTCTTTAGCTCAAAGTTTTTTGGGTTTTTTTCCATCATATTTAACAAAAACTACTTGCATGTGGGTCCTGAGATACTGCAGTTCATTATATAGCACTGCAGTTTAAACTATTATCAAACCAGGTGCTAGCCAATATATCAGGCTGTCTCTGGACTGCAAGAACTCCAAATATAGGAGAAATTCCAGTGAGGGGAAAGACTGTCCAGAGACTGTGAGGCATTAACCTCTTACTTCACCATAGCAACAGATGCCAAAGTTCAGCTGGAAAAGCACAAGTGTTGATGGATTTCATTAGCTCTTTTTAGGTCTTCTGCTCCTCCCTGTTTCTATCAACTGTTCTTGGTGCGTCTCTTCTTCCTGTCATCTGTATACCACAGCTCAGGTAGGGCTTACTGTCAAATCTCTCTCCAAAGCACCACCTTTCTGCAGGGCACTTTTACTTCACAATCCTGGTCCTTTATAGGCTCTAAATTTTTAAAAATACATTGATGATTAAATATGAAAATAAAGGATTAAACAAAGCCTAAGCTCACTTTTAAGTAGTAATCTAAGTAACATCTCCACAATGGATGCAAAAGAAGTCCCTGTACGTTTTTTGTAAGAAGGAAAACACAAATAGATGCATGCAGGCAGACCCAAGAACACAGCAGTTTTACTTCTCATTCTTCATTCTCTCAGTCCTAGACAGTCAAATATGACTATCCAAAATTCTCCTTTTCATGTTAGTTTTTTATGTTAGTTTTTTCCCCACAGGATAATAACAATTATTCACATAAGTTTTACACAAAAATGCTTTCCCATACCACCATATAGAGAAAAAACAGACTCTATGATTAAAACATTATGACTTTTTCTTGTCAGTGGCTTGGGCAAAAGCTGTCACTGAAAGAAGCAAAGCCTTGGAGTGCTTGGAAATAAATTAGGTTGATTTGACAGTTATGAGCCTCTGACATTTACATTCTGCAAATCCCTAATAGGATGTTCTCGTTGCTCATAAAGAGTGCAGCCAGATGAAGTGTTTATGTTCATGCTTCAGAATTAATGTCAGTCTGTAATAAAACATACTTCCACAAATCAGCATAGGACCTCATGTGCCCAGGAAAAAAGAAAGAATAAGCAATGCAAAAATACTCTACAATGTTTTCACTTGTTGAGGGAATAAAGGCTGCAATGCAGGACAGAACTTACCTATGTTTGTGTGCAAAGGAAACCTCCCACCTGCAGTTTTCAAGCTAGGACAAATTATAGCAGCAGCAGCTAAAGCGCAGACATTCTAATACATATGCAGAGAACGGTCAACTGATTACAGCTTACTAATCATTAAGCCCTGAAGGGTGACTTTGTTTGTTTAAATAGTATCTTTCCCTTTTTGTTTGCTGAAAAAAATGAGGGTTTCTGAGTGAACAGCAGAACCAAAGAAGTCTGTCTTACCATGGATTTCACTGTTTTCTTTGCAAGGACCTACTCTGTTCACTTCCAGCAACACTGTTTCCCTGTACATCCCTTCCTCACCTGGCACTGCATGACAGCCACCTCTCCACCAGGTAAGGGCAGGTAAACTGCCAACCAGGTGGGCCTGCTGAGAAGCCCAGAGCAGCTAAGTTCTGACAGTGTTTTAAAATAGGACATTAGTTTCCATTCATCATCTTCTGCCATGCTGATTTTTATGGAACTTGCAGAAATTTGATGACCCTCAAGACTTCTGTCCTCTCTTGAACTCAAGAAATATTAATTATGGGTTCAAAAGTTATTGAAAATGAAGGGCAGAACAGATGGACAGACAGATGGAATGACTGCTTATGTTGTTGCCTAAGGAAACAGGCTAACAATGCAGGAGTATCTTGGTAGTTTTGGTAATTTCCACCCTACCAGGAAGACTATTATTCAGATTATATGCTCAGACTGTAGAAAGTTAAAGCTGTACACATTAAGTCATTAGTTTCTATTCCATTCATATTGACAAGAGTCTGTAAGACTGAACAGATGTATTAGGATTTTAAAGCTAGAAGGGCTCTCCATGGTTGTCCAAGCCTTCTACGTAACACAACTGAAAGAATTTCATTCAATTTCTGCACAAAGTCCGTTGTCTGTTAAGCTATACTGTACTTTGTAGAGAGCATGTTAAATCATAGCTTAAAGACCACAAAGAACCTATTTCTAAAGTTGGTCCATTGGCAAGTTACCCTCAGTTAGAGTTGTCACTAATTCCTGGCCTGCTATTGTTTGCTATAGCTTTAACTATGCAAATTTAGTCATGTCCCTTACATGGGTATTTGTATACTTTAAGTCACCCTTGATCTATCATGACTACAGAGCTAAACTAAAGAAAATCACTTATTATGTACTGCAAACTTAAAATATTTATTTCATCTGTTTCCTGACGTGTTACAAATCATCAATAATATTTTGGATATTTGGAATAACACTACTGGGAAAAGTCAGATAGCTGTTTCATTACTGCTATACAGAAAGAGAAACTCTTGCCTTTTATATACTATTTCCAATTTCCCCATCCTCCTGGCTGTAGCATCATAAGGGAAGAATGTGTTCAAACAATTTTCTACTCTAATTCTCATACCTTTTACCACAGCACTGACTTTCTAGAAAGTGTAAATATGATCTGCGTTCTTTCTCTAATCTGTTCCTTAATATTTGCATGTATCAAAACCTGTTAAAAATTCAGCATTTCTGATGAAGTTACTTAGTTTAGCTGCTATCACTGACTTCATGCAGTCACAATGTGCCATTTATGTAATATAGTAGTACCTGCAAGTGTGAAGACATACTGTTTTCATAAATAATCACTTAGAAAAAATCATATCCCACTAGTGAACAGATTTGAGGGGAGCTGTATTAATCCAGTCCTGACTGATAATATAACTGATTTTTAATATAGCTAATATTTTCAAAGTTGATTTCATGCAGTACTAGTTTTATTAGAATGTGGGAGAAAGTTAGGTTTTATATACATTTGTCATTACCTTTATCAAACAGTTTTATCACCAAATAAAAGGCAGGAGAAAAGATCAGGTTGATAAGAATTTATCTTCCATAAGATCATACCAATTAGCATTAATTAGGTTAATATTTTTATATTAGGACCATGTCTTGAGCAAACATATCCCTTGTTGGTGTTTCATTTCTATGTGAAATCAGTGGTAGACCAACCACCCCCTAAGTCTTTAGTTTCTTATATAAACCTTTCTAAAATAAGGGCACAGTGTTTCATAACCCAATAATATTGGCTTCTTCACTACTATCACCTCTAGAAACATCAATGTGGCACCTTGCAGTTTGTGCAGTGTTCTGTAAAAATTACATGTAATGTGACAGATATCAAAAATACTCAGTGACCTCAGCATAACTTTCATGTTGTGTAGGAAGCACTATAAAGTTACAGCAAAACAGATTTAAAATAGAAAGACTAAAGAGGCTCTGACTGACCACACATCCAGGTTTGGGCTAGTTCATGCAACCACACTTTCTGTTCATAGTTACTCTCACACAATCTTGCACATTTTTATGGGCTTGCAAACTCAAATTATAGGTCCTCCTTCACCAAAATGGTTGTTTACTCTCTCACTTGTAATGTGCACCCAGACAAGGGTTTCCACAGTACAAAGATAGTAGCATTAAACTGAAAGCAAAGCCAACGTAAAGGTTATCCACTTCCCAATGGTACAGTACTCCTTTTCCTCCTCCACCTCCAATTCTATGAGCTTGCTGATCTCCCTTATCCCAACACTACAGGCTGCCTGTCTACATGCCAAGCTGATTCAAGTAGTTAAGACAGGAGAGAAATAGACCTGGGGGTGGGAGGTGAGTGTGTGGGTGTAGAAAAAACAAATTCTTTGCCTCTTTAGCTCCCTGAATAGGCTCACTGTGGGGTCAGATGAGACCAATGCAAAGGAAGTGATTGGAAATACAGTTTTGGAGACATAAGTGGACAAGTAGTCCTTTTTGGCAGCAGATAAACTGATAATGTGAGAAACTGAACTTCTAAGTTCTACAGTGGATAGCTTCAACACACTTCCAGAAGGTGTCAACACACTTCCAAAAAGTGCCTTAAAAGGAAAAGCACAGCTCACAATTGGTACAATGCAGGCACTAGAGAACAGAGAAATTATGGCATAAAAAATTAAGCAAATAAAGATATAATGACTAGAAAATATAGAGTAACAAAATGTGAAAGATATTTTGGTATCCGAATTCAACCAAAACACACATCCTCAAACTTCTAATTTCATAATACTGATTTTGTCTCTTCTGCATAAGCTACAGTGTAGATTTTCTCTAAGCCTGCTATTCCCTGCCTGCTGTGACCAGGACAGACATTTTGACAGAGCAAAATTAAGCACAACTCAAACACTGAGTTTCCTACTCAGGTGCAGTTCTTTCCACAGACAATTTGTGACTGAGATGTGAAGGTGAGTTTGCAGATGTCTTACCTTAATTCTGTTGTTTCTTGGACAAGACTGGAGAGAGGAGCCATTACACTGAGCTCGTGCTCTTTGGGATTGGCCTGCCACCTTTGGCATGGGACAGCCACTTCCATTGGGAATCTTTCCAGCTGGTGCTTTGGAATCACAGTCCTAAAATAAGGGGAAAAGGATTTGTCACTGACTTTTTGTCAGTGATGAATGAGTATAAATCAGTATCAGAAACCACATCTTCACCCTTAATCCTTTTGACTGTACAATGGAAATCAGCAGCTTTGACACCCCAGTTTAATAACAACTGCCAGAAATGAGACAGATTCAGAGAGCATTGTGACATCTGCACTGTAAGACACCAAGAGCAAAGACCTTCCAGTCCTCAAGAGAAGTAAAGAGAGGAATTGGATTCATGGCATGAGCCAGGTTCCACTAGAAAGAGAAGGGACTGAGCCTGCCAATCCTGCTAGCAGCTGCTGCCCAGAGAGATATAACTCCAACTGGGCAGGAAATGGCAGGGAAAGAGTCTCAGTCTCCCCAGACCATCAGAATAACTAAGTCTACAGAATTATTCTACAGCTGGGATAATCTCCTTCCAAACAAGATATTTATCTAGGACTTCAGACTCTCTCTAAATGAGAATATGAAGTTCCTTCACACTTGAAAGTCTTGCATTGAGTCAAAGTTAATAAGTAATTGTTCTTATGTAGTGCCCGATCTGCTATTTCACCTCTCAAAAGTCATGGCACAACAAGGACTGAACAGTCTATAGGAGATGCAGCTAGGAGTTGTCCAGATATCTGAAGACTAGCTGCTGTCCTCTATCTTTGAATTACCTCCTGGCACCTTTGTCTCCATCACCCCTTTGCAGCTGGGTAACTCCTCTGAACTTAGTATTACCTGGCCAATCATAAAACCTTTCTACCACACAAGGTTACCCAAACAAACTTCTGGTTCAGGCCATAACCAAGAAGAAACACCTTCAAGAAGACTGGTCTTTGTCCTGACTGAGGACCCAGAAAGGGAATGAGTCACAATGGGTCAGTGGAGCATGCATCAGCAAGCTGCCATCCCTCAAAGGTAACTTAAGCAAGTCTCATTTGCAGAGTGCTCCAGCTTCTAGTCCCCACAAAGAACAGCTCTCTTTTACACATACCACATGAACAACAAAACCAGCCAAGACAAGAGAAATCTCAGTTAAAACCACAAAACAAAAGCCTGGAGATGAAATCTTCTTCTAGAGACCAGTGTTAAAGAAGTGGCAAAAAGCTCCAAAAGGGTAATGACAGGGTACTCACAGCTCTAGGATCATTGCTGAGCCTGTCAGATAAGGCAGATGAGGGGTTTAGTAAGGAGCTTCAAATAGAAGAGCACTCCCTCCCCTCAGGCTGCTAACTTACCACACCAGGGTAGTCCTTCTCTTCTTTCTCTAGGAAGATCTTCTCTAGGACCAGGAAGGTCAGGAAACCAATGATCACCCAGAGACCAAGTAGCTTCTGCTGCTGAAAGCTCTGCCCTTCTCCTGAAGGACAAGAGAGAAATCTTCATGCCTCTGTTAAGTACACAGTTTTTCACACATGTGAATCCACCATGCCCCAGACAGTGTAACCAGCAGTTCCAAGACAAAACAAGAAATGACAATGGAAAGACTCCCTGTGAGGTAAGGGGAGCAAACACATCTCAGAGAAGAGTAGTTTAACTTGCTCATTCTTGATCTAACAGATACCCTCACCTCAGGACATTCAGAGTGAGAACTACCACCCCTTTTTCTTCAATAGCGCAACCCAGAATACTTCCTGACAACACTGTGAATTTCCCAGAGCTCCAGAGGCAAATGAATATTACATCAACAAAAATCCAGCTATATCTACTGAGCAGCAAGCCCTGACATGAAATCTGCCATTAGTGGAGCTACAGACTCACGTTCCCCTTTCTGCCACACCTAGGCAAGTTATTAAGCCCAAAGCTATAAACTTTCTTTTCAATTAGAGCCAAGCTTATGAGAGAATAATCCATGCAGCCTGGCTGCAGAAATGAAGATTGCATTGCAATGGAAGAACAGAATGACTCTAACAAGGCTTACATGGGTCAAGGAAACCTTTATGTTTAAGGACAGTCTGACAGAAGCAAACAAACTAGAGCAGGAAGACAGAGTAATTTGGGAACCACTGTAGACAGGGATAAAAAAAGGACAGCAGGTTATGCTGACAATGCTAGAGCTGTGAGGAAGAAGACTAAAGGCCCAGCAGATTTTAAATCCTAGGACATAGGTGCAAGAAAGTCTGGGAAACTCAGGGCATCTTCTCCCCTCTCATATTTTCAGCAGGGAAATGATTTCTTGGTTTCTCAGCAGGTGAGATGCAGCAGCACTTGCCTTCTCTGCTATCAGTTTGCTGAAGCAGAGGCACAAACATTATAGGTTTTGACAACCCTGGCTATCTGAGGGATGAAGGAGCTACACTGATACAAGTTCTATATCAACTCAGAGCATTTAGTTTGCTGGTGAACACAGGTTTCTGTCACCTCCATTTCCTTTTTCCTCCCCTGCTCCACCCTCTATGGGTATATAGCTCTATAGGCAACTTTCTATGATTTCTGCTTCAGTAAAGATTGCAAGAGCAACACGTCTGAGCTCCCATAAATCAAGGTACCCAATAGAAGGGCTCCAGTTAGTGGCAAGAAAGAGACTCTAGGAGTAACATTGTTATAGGGACAGATTTATAAAAGAGATGCACCTGAACCCCAACTGAGATGGCGCACATGTTCATGTACCAGAACACATACACACTCATAACCTCTCATTGGGTTAAAGAAGCATTCCCTTTCCTTACAGAAAGGAAAAAGGAAGATCAACAAAGATTTACAGGAGTCCAAGGCAAGATAGGAAAAGTCGATAGACAAGAAAACCATTACAAGTTACTAAACATAAAGAAATATGGCCAACTGAGGAAGCTTCTAATCTCAGTCTCTGGAGGACTGCAGAGTACAGAGATGAAGTATTACATGTCTATTTATTGTTCTTACATCCTTCCCTAGGGATGTAATTTTATATATTGTTTGAAGGAGAATACCAGCCTAGACCAGTTTTTGGGCTGACCCAGACTGGTTGGTCTTGTGCTTTCAAGATGGAACAAACTCAAAAAATGTAGCAGTAGGCATAGCATGGGCTGCTTCCAGGCACATAAGGCTTTCATACCTGTTGTTGCAGTGCACGTGTAGGCCCAGGCTTCAGGAAGTAAGTGCAGAAACACATTTCCCAGTAATCCACCAATTGCAAAACTCAACAACTGCTTCATACGGTGTGATCCAGCTAAAGAAAAAAAAAATAAAAAAACCCAGACAAACAAACAAACAAAAAAAACCCCACACTGATCACAACTCAGCCAGGAGCCAAAACATCTCCAGCTAAGATTTTGCACAAAGAAAATGAAATTGGAAGCATCTGCAAAGCAAGCTTTCAAAGGAGAGAGCACAAAACAAGTGGAGTGCAAGAAAAAGATCTTGCACCACTTGCCTGGAACAGCAGCGTGGGGGAGGGACCTGGACCAAGCAGGGTGAAAAACAATACTCTCTGTACAAGCTCCATCCAGGGCTTACTTTTGTCCAAGGACTCTCTATCAAATTCTCAGGTATGGACTAAAGCACCAGAAACAGACTTTTTATTTTAGAGAACAGTATTTCTGTGACAAGGTCCTGTTCATCACTGTGCTGTTCAGTCACATTCCAGGAACTTTAGCTTCAGAAAGGCCAATGCAGGTGGCAGGTTTACCTTCTGATCGCAGAGCAGCTCCTGTCTCAAATGGGATCACCAGCAAGGGGAAGACCCCACTCAGCCCCACCATGAATGAACCGATGAGGGAACAGATCCAAGCATCCAGCCGCTCACTGCTGAAAAGGTTTCCCCAGGACTCTGCCTCCTTCTCACACAGCGAACCAGAACTAGCAGCAACATGACTCCTTGGGAGCTGTTGAGCTCCACAGGCCACAATCAGAAACAAGGAGAGTGTCCCATCAAGCAGAAGTTTTTGGTTTGTCATTGCTAAGTGGTCTCAGCCAGGCTGGCCAATCTCTGAAAAGAGAAGGGTAGAGCAGTTCTGAGAGCATGCTCATCTCTCCCTCCCACCACCATGGAGGAAAGGCCTTGGCCACACCATCCCTCCCTTCAGCATCTTAGCACAGGTATGTACACCCATATACATCTGGACATCTGAAACTCCCCCTGATTTCAACACAGCACTAAAGGACAGAGAGGCTGTTTGTCATTGGGTATATGAAACACTTTTGTGAAAGCATCTGGCTTTCTCCACTTCTCTTCAGGTGGGCTGCACAAGGACTCCAAGTACCCTTGTCTTTGCCCTTCAATGTCCCAAGGCTTCAGAAAAAGGCATTGATCAGAGATGCTACTCAGGTAAGTCTTGTCTTTGCCATGCAACAGCATCCATATAACAAATTAGGATGCAAGACAGGCAACATAACAGAAGTCCATAAACTCACGAGTGGCATAAAGCTGCTGAACAGATATATGGACTGTTCAGCATCTCATCAGATATTAAGTACTGACAATTACCATATGAAGTCAATAAGGGTCAGCTTCAAAATAAGCAAATATGACCCTTCATTAGTAGATAACTTGTGTCATAGTACTTCTCCAAAAAGGACGAAAAATTTTACATGGGTTCATCAAAAGACAGGATAAGTACTAGAAAGACAAATCTCTTGATTGTTACTGGTTGAACAGCTCACAGTAGACTCAGGAAATTCCCATATGTGAAAGGAGCTAGAGACTGGAAGAGTATTTGAAAAATACCATATATACTTGTCCTGTTTTATCCTTTCCTGGAAGGATACTGGGTTAGATGGTCTCAGTCAGAATCGGCACAGCTGTTACTAAGAGCTCTGCAGTCACAAGAAAACTGGAGAGAAGTGGGCATATTAGAAGGGAAAAAGATAATTACACGCTCATTAGCAAACAGGAAAAGAAAGCAAATGATATAAAGACTGAAGTACAAATGTTCCTTCAGTCATCAGAAGAAAAAGTGAAATGTGACAAGCAAAATTAATTTGGAAATGGGAGAAAACTGTGTTAGAAAAAAATAGCTTAACAAACGTTCACAAAAAAAGCTCTTGATTGAGCAGGAATAACAGCATTCACCTGAAAGCATGTAAGAAACCAATCAAAGTAATCTCTGAAGCATTAGTGACCATCTTTGAAAATTTACAGGAATATGTGAAGGCCACAAGAAGGCTGAAGAAGCATCATGCCTCACCTACCTTTTTAAAAGGAAAAAAAAAGGTGGGAGAAGACTTAAGTTATAGACCAGTAACTTCAATCCTCTGAAGGATTCTTGATCAAATTAAATGATCAGTTTGTAGTTACCTATAAGATAAGAAAGTGATAAAGATATCAAAGCATTAAGTATCAGACAGACAGAAAGGAACCTGAAATTATCAAGACAAAATTCCGGGTATTGGAGCCAATCAAAGGGCTCATTGCAGATGAAAAGAGTGGTGTTGCCCTTTGTGCCCCCCCCTTCATGAAGCGTTGCCTCCTCATGCTCACACTGGACTCCCTGAGTGAACGACATCAGAACAAATTAGCAGGAAAAACTAATTTTTTTTTTAAAGGTTTGGTCCTTTGCCAATTTCAGTCCCTGAACAAATACACGGGAGGAAAGCACAGCTGCAGTGAGCAATCAAAAAGAAAATTAAAGGACAAATAAAAGGTGCCTTTGCTCCTGGGAAGAACACTGATCTCCATGCACAGTGATCACGGACATTGGGAGTGGGGATGCAAGAAGGAATCAATAAAGACACTGTCTTGGTCTGACAAGCTGTGCAAGAACCACCAAAACTTTTTGAGTAACCTCTCAGGGTTTGGGTTTTTTTTAACTATAAAAAAGTAAAATCCCTCAACACAGCAAGTTCAAACCAGCCCAGGATTTTGTGGCATCTTATTGCAGTGTTTTGATCTGGCTGCTAAGGCGGTTGGGGTGGGGGGGGGGGGGGCGGGCAGGGGTTGGCAGGCATGAGGCAGGTGTGGAATCAAATAGAAATGACATAACTAACTCCAATGTGCCACAAAGAAAAAGAATATGTAGACTGAGAAATTAAGTCCAAGCCAGTAGGCTTATGTTGCCACAAAGTAGGGAAATGTCATCCTGGGACATATTAGTAGAGACATTGTAGGTCTCACACAGGTGAGACTTTAGCCAACAGACTGCACCCAGCCCCACATGTTCTTCATGAAACACAGGAAAAATCTGAGATGTTGCAATGGAAAGGAACAAAAATTAGAGCGTAGAGAGCACGACCTGGAAAAACAACTGAAGGACATGGGTGTGTTTAGTCTTAAAAAGATAACACTGAAGGGAACAGAACAGCCTGCATACATTAAAAGTCACAAGAAAAGGGAAAAGTGCTCAACTCTTCTTCTACATCAGTTCAAATGGTAAATGAGACTCAGCCTCAATATGAAAAAAACAAACTTACATAGCGCCAAAGTGCTGATATACTGAAACAGGTTATCTGTGATGCAGAATCTCCAACACTGGTTGTTTGGCGTTTTTTTCTTTCTTTAACTCTCATAAAAAGAAAAACCTGATGCAGATGCTATTTTATTGCAAATATTAGATCCCTCCTTTGAAGTCCCTTCAGCCCTACACCTGTAATTTGATGTAAGCTGGAGAGATCCTTATTCTACCAGCAGAGCCCTATGAAGAGGGGCAGATTTTCAGCTGTAAATCTCTACTGGCACAACCACTTCAAAACAACAGCAATGGGAGGTTGGCAGCAAGGGACATTTTCATCTCTCACAGCAGTCCACGCACCAATTCAACTCAGACACTGAAGTGAACAGGAACTGAGCTGATGCTTGGAGAGCTGGTAACAAGTGCAAGGACAGTCTGACGGGCCAGAGATACTGCCCTCTGCCCAGCTCCACCACATGAACCTACCTAGGACACTGCCAGGCCCTCTGGCTCTCCTCATGGAGATTCAAGCTCCCCCTACAGCTATGCAGACACACACAGCTATGGTAAAACTATGCCACAGAATCCCCCAAATTTTTCCTTGAAAACTAAACAAAACCACAAAAGGACAGGAAGTTCTTGAAATGTTCATTGTCCCCTCACTGAAGAGAGTTTCTTCTGTCCCAAGTAGCAGTACAGGTTAAAGCCATCAGCCACAGAGGTATCTGTCCAGGTGGGTGACGGGACTCTTCAAGCAGATTCCACCAGCCACAGTCTTCTTGCTGCTGACTAACTGCTGCATAAAAACCTGCAGTTTACAGAACTGTCTGCTTGGAAATGGATGAGCACCCCTTCCAACCTGAAAGCAGGCCTGACAGACCTCCTCATCCTTTGTAACAGGATTAGACATAGAAACAGACTGAAATCTTTGTGAGAAACACAGCAAAAATAAATCAGGATTTATACAGCCATACATATGCCTATGAAGAGGCAAACACACAGAGAAATGACTGCTCTCTGCAGCTTGGCAATGATGGTAAGCAGCAAAAGTCTATCCTGCAACATCGATGTTACAGCTTTTGAGAATCAATCTGGAAAAGTAATCACTGCAACTGATCCAACACGTCAGTTTCTTGCATCTCATTCTCCACATTCATATGTGCTCCAAGGGACACCTGAAAGGGTCTTTGACTAAGTGATCAAAATCCTGGAGATGCAGTAGCACACAGGAGAAAGGGCATGTCCGGGCCTCTGAAAAAGGTCAGCATACTTGGTTTCATGTCCCTCTTCCAGCAGCAAAAGGAATCAGGTTCCTCCAAAAAGGAATGGTGGGGGACAATAAATTGGCATAAAAGGTTAGAAAACTGATTTCTCTAACTCACATTTGGGCCGGCCAACTTTCTGTGGCCCACAGGTCTTTATTCTCCTGTTACTCACATGAGGGAAAAACAGCACATTTCTTTACACCTGTGTTGCCTGACCACCATTACCTCCTGACTCAACAACCCTATATCTCGTTCAATAAATTCCTGATATTTATACAACATCTATAAGAAACTCAGTGTTTCACCCAAGACTCACCTGATCTTTGTGTCCAGCTAATTATTTAGAGCATACTCCCAGCATTTGTTTCTTTATAACACATCATAACCACTTCCTCAAAAAACAAAACCAACAAATAAACAGAAAAATCACACTTTTTATCTCTATAGCTCCTTTGCTTCTCTGTCTCACTAGTGCATTAGTACAGTCTCTAAATTCTAACTGGTTGCTCCTAAGACAAATATTTAAGAGGATGAAAAGGAGCAGTGAAGATGTGGTCCTAGGAAAAAAAATTACTCAGGAGGAAATTAATACCCTGCCATTACAGTTGCAGAGGGTGGAGAAAATCTCAACCTACCCTTAATTTTAGACAATAGCATTTGTTTTAGGAAGCCAGATAGAGAAGATATTTAGAAATTTCTAGAGAAAGCACCTGCAGGTTCTCAGAGACATCTGTGGTCACTAAAAGGCAGAGGCATAACCAGGTTTAGAGAGATGTTTTTCTCAAGAAGGATGTATCACATACTTAAGAACATGAATAGGAGAGAAAAAGAAGTGCATCATTTATTTATCATCTTTGACAATTACTCCATTTGGGATCACAGCTCCCAGCTGTGCCAGATCACAACCTGGTCACCATTGCCACTGCTAGCACTCTCTCCAGAGCATGTATCTGAGCATTCAGGAGTCAGGTCTGCTCAGCTCCTTCTGAAATGGCCTCAAGACTGGAATAACCATAAGGTTTTCCCAGCTCAGGAAGAACAAACGAATGAGAATCTGTCATTTACACACTCCTGAGCAGAGGCAGATGGAGGCTGCACACCAAGCCAGGAGATCTATGAGGCTCCCTGGGAGACCTCACTGAGCACCTCTGTAGTTAGCAGTAACTGAGAAAACAGAGACAAAACTTAAAATGGCAAGGCAAAAACCTATTGGAAATGAGAAAATAAAATATTGACATGATGGCTATTCCTGCAGCAACCCATCTACTACTCTCCTAGACATTCTGCCTTCTCAGGCAACACAGCTTCATCTCTGTCTCAGTACAATTGCTCATTGCCACACACTGACACTTTAGATGTTGTCTGAGGGGGAAAAAATGAGAAAGAAAAGGCCTTTTTTTAGAAGCATTTTCTCTGTAAGCTTGTTGCCTGGCCTTACAGTTGCAACACAGTACTGCATGGAATGGAAAAAAAGTTATTTTCCAGGGAGGAAGCATAATTTTCAGCCAAAAAATTCTCCATGAGCCACCTCCCTCCGTTAGCCCAGTGGAGAGCTTTGAATTCCTCCTGGAAGCCCTTACCTCCAAGAGGCACAAAAGGTCTCCAGTACTCCTTGAGCACTCCCTTCTCTCTGAGTCACTGCCCATCTTTAGGGAATGCACTGCTCTGGTGGGACCCTTCCCCTTTGCCCCATCTCTCTCGTAAAAAACCTCTTTGCACAGAGGCTCGCATTTCTGCAAATTGACAGCGTGCGCAGCTTAATGCTGGGGATGCACAGGATTACCAACAGTATGGGTACCGCAATCGAACAATTTACAGACCCCGGGCAAACCCAAGAGCTGGCAAGGAAGGCAATTAAAATCGACTGACCACTATCGGAGTTTGAAAGACAGCAATTCCTTCCCCGTCCTGCATCCTTTCATCCGCGGGATGAAGAGGAAAGTTTGCGGACCAGACAATGGTGTCCACTCGCTTAGGGATACGGGGAATCTCCTCCCAGCCCACTCTTCGTGGCAGCCCGAGGCAGAGGCCGAGCAGACCGCCCTCCTCCCGCCCGGGCCGGGCTCCGGCACCGCTCTCGCCCGCAGGCGATTAACGCAGCGGCGGATGGGACAGACAGCGCGGCTTTTCCATCTGCGGAACGCTGAGCGATGCACAGTGAGACATACTTGCCGCGGGGGGCATTAGTAATTAATCCTGCTCACGCACCTTCCCTCAGCCGCCCCGCGGGGTCCCTGTGTCACCGTGGCCCAGACGCGCCGCCCCGCTCCGCGCCTCCCGCGGGGCACCCCCGGCCCAGACCCTCCCGCGGCACCGTCCGCCGGCGGGGCTTCTTCCCAAACTTTCCGGGCTGCGTCCTGCGGGAGCTGAGCCTGCAGCCCCGGCTACGGCCGCAGCGGCCCCGCCGCCCC